>JALNIO010000226.1:0-30871 GCA_023509875.1 Rugonectria rugulosa | reverse complement strand
GCCCTCACGCGCATAAGGAAGAATATCTCAAGCCCAGAGTAAAGATATTCCACAACTTGGTGTATCTATTTCAGGCAGGTTGAACTAACCAAACTTTTGCCTGCAACCGTCGTGAGAGCAAGTGTTAGGTTCGCTGAAAACCCCCGACCACATCTGTCGGCTGAATGGACGTCGAATGTTCAAGCAAGTCGGGGTAACAACCTCGGCTGTTGCCCCGACACCGGGGTTTGCTGGTGACCGAGGTTTGATCAGGCGAAATCCCCCCGGGGTGTCGTAAGCTAAGCCGACATGGGTTGGTACCTATTTAACATTGATCAAAACATACAATGCAATGTGGGATGCCCTCGATACATTTCCAAATAACTTGTGCTAACCCTTCTATCGCTGCGGTAATGGCCGATGCAAACATATTATCAGCTCTTCAGAAGCGACTTCAGCTTCTGGAGGACAAGGACGCTCTAGCGTCGCTTCTAAATCGTTACTGCAACTCGGCCGATGCCCACCAATGGGATGAATTTGCCAATTGCTTTCTCCCCGACGGTGTTCTCGGGTTCGAAAGCTGGGGCGATGTTGTCGGGGTCGAAAAGATTGCGGCCATCGCTCGCAACGCAGAAGACCGTTTCCAAGGTCTCCAACATTCGATGAGCAACATTGAATTCACAGTACGCGACGACGATGCAGAGGGGACGTGCTATTTGTGGTTTGTAGCGACCATGGACACGACGAAGCCCCATGAATACCATGCATTTGGTGGGCCTTACAAGTTCAAATTCAAGAGGACGGCCTCTGGTTGGAAGATTGCTCGAATGCAATTAAAGAAGATTTGGGCTCAGAATGAGGATACTGAGGCAGTTTTTGGTTGAGGGGGATTCGGAAATGCTGGTTCAACTTGCAACATACCTAGCTTAACATGAATGAATTTAATCCTGGAGGTGCTGCCGTGTTGATTTCTTCTATCCAAGCATCCGGGCATGATGAACTCGCTATAATCACGGCACAACACAAGTAAATGAGCGGCATGAAGATCTCAGTAGAATGAAAATCACCAAGGATGATGCTACTAGTGTAATAATAATAAAATCTCATTCCATGACAATAACAGCACGACCCGTCAATAGACCCTTGCGTAGTTGGGCGTAGGTCTCTGGGATTTGATCAAAGTTGAAGCGATCAATATCGATGCGCAATTTCCCATCCCCTGCAAGTTGATAGACTTCTCTCAGGTCTTGACGTGTGCTCCCCAGCGAGAGAGCAAACTGGGCGCTGGTTGCCATGAGATTCCACCCCAGCCGAACAGAGCCGCCTTGCATACCAACAACCGAGATCCGTCCTTGTGGACGTACCACATCCGCTGCGAGCCTCAAGGTTTCGTCACTTCCAACAAGGTCAATCACACTATCCACTCCTTTTCCTTCCGTGATATCATCGATCTCAGACTTGGCGTTGGCATCGGACCTGACCACAGTGTTTGCTCCCAGCTCCCTCGACAGCTGGAGACGCTTGGGAGAGTTGTTGACGGCAATGATGCGAGAGGCGGTTAGCAGCCGCAGAAACTGTACTGCGTATGCTCCTAGGCCCCCGATACCAATAACCACTGCAGTCATTCCTGGGCGGAGATGTTTGATGACGTCTTTGCAGCCCGCATATGCAGTTACCCCGGCGTCAGTGAGAGATGCATAAGGTATTGGATCAGCATCTCCAATGGAGATCAATTCCGTTCGGGGGACCACAAGATACTCTGCCAGGCCACCATCGAAGCCGCATCCTCTGGTCATACCAATTGCTCCTCGTCGATAATAATCGCAATGCTGCTCAATGCCTGCCTCGCAGAAGCTGCAGAATCCGCAATGTCTCATGTGGTGGACAATAACACCTTCACCTTTGCTGAGGTCAGTGATTGATGCTCCAACATCCTCGACCACACCGGCAGTCTCATGACCAAGAATATAATTTGCATCCAGGGCGGAAGCGTATGGATCACTACCAGGCTCACTATCCATCATATCAAGATCTGAGCGGCATAGTCCAACAGCCTTGACGCGAACAAGCACATCGTCTGCACCTGGGACTGGCTTGGGGACCTCGACATATTGACCTGGCCGGCCCCATTGGACGAGCTTATAGGCTTTCATAATGTGCGGAAGGATGTTGAACAATTAATTCGTGTACAAGACCGTCGTGGCAAGGTTTGACTGGCAGGTATCTGGAGTTCGATATGTTAAGAGCCCACAGATCTCACATTGAAGCGATACCCGCGAAGGGTATCTTTGATGAGAGTGACCACGGGTGAAATCGATTGGTAATTTTACTAGCCCGACTAGTCCCTGGCCGTGGATAGTCTCCTGAAAGCATACTAGTGAAGGAGAAATCTGCTCCCCGTTTTCGGGATAAATGGCATGGGACAATAGAGCATCGGCCAGATCTCGGCACGATACCATCTTCATTTCGCCTTGAGGTCAACTCTACCGTATAGCTGACCAAAACAGGTAGAATGCTGAGATAGACATGCCAAAATGGAAAGACTAACAGCAACTGCCGAAGGTGGTGTTGCTACTTTGGCTTAATCGCCCACTACTATGTATACCATAAATGGACCCCCCTGAAACAGGATTTATGTTGGTCTCTTTGCAGTACTTTATTCTTCACTATTATCAACACCTGCATAACTCCAATTTATCAGCATCATGGTCCAAGTACCTACCCCGAAGAACCCTCGGGATGAGGTCAAGTCTCAAATGCAGATTCAAGATGAGCTACGCTCTCAGGCACTCACCGCTGAGAGATCCACGCTGCCTGATGGATATTTCTTGAGTTGGAGATTCATTGGCACATTTGGAGGTATTGCCTTTAGCCTTGCGGCAACCTATTTTGCTTTCCAGGCTGGCGTGGGAGCTCTCATCCTGATCAACGACGACATCGGCCCCAGTGAAAACCTCTATCTCTTCTCCATGGTTTGGACGGTGTTCCAGCCTATTTCCATGCTCCTGTTTGGTTGACTCTCTGATATCTTTGGTCGCCGGAATCTAGCACTCGGCGCCAATTTGCTTGGCATTATTGGAGGTATCGTCGCCTGCACGTCCAAAACGATCGATCAACTTATCGGAGCGAATGTCATTTTGGGCCTTGCGTTTGGGATTCCGGGCTCGTACCCTCTTCTCACGGGCGAGCTCATGACAAACAAGCTCAAGTTCCTCGGAACCATCTTAGTGGTTGTCCCCAATGTCATCGCCACAGGGTTTGGACCCTACCTCGGTCTTCGGTTGGCTACCTTATCCTCCTGGAGGTGGATCTTCTACATCTACATTATCCTGATGGGTGAGCTATCATGATTCAAGCTATCATTACCCTCGACATGCAGCGCTAATCCTCTCTTCAATCAGTGTGCGGGACTACGCTCTGGTATTTCTTTTACCATCCTCCGTCATTCGTTCAACTCCATGGCGTGGCTCCTCGAAGACGGAGCGCGCTCGCTGCAGCTGATTGGATTGGTTCATTCTTGCTCGTTGCAGGTCTAGTCCTATTCCTTCTTGGGGTTTCCTGGGGAGGCCAGCCATACCCTTGGACGTCATCGCGAGTCCTGGGGCTGCTCATTCCTGGTGGCGTGCTTTGCGTTGCTTTTGTCCTTTACGAGGTATACGGCAACCCAAAGAACCTCATCATTCCGATGCACTTTTTCAAAGATGTTCGTGGATATTCTTGTGTCGTCACCATCTCCGCGATTACAGGTTGCCTTCAAACAGCGGCTTTTATCTTGTGGCCCTCCCAGGTCAATTACATTTTCGGAAGCACATCAAGTGGATGGGAAGAGACTGCTTGGATGTCAAGCGTGGCCAATTTTGGTGCCTGGTCGGGAATTATCGTTGTTGGGCCTCTCTTCCACATCATTAAGCACTTGCGTCTGCAGCTGGTCGTTGGATCTGCATGGATGACGGCATTCTTAGGGGCCATGTCAACCATCACGTACACGAACAAGGCATCCGCAATTACCTTTGCCTTTCTCAGCACATTCCCGATTGGATGGGGGAAGGTGATGACCATGCTGATGGTTCAGTATATTGTTCCTGAGCATGACCTCGGCGTGGGTTTTGGTGAGTCATCTGCGCAGCGACTCGGCCGCGGTCCTAGTTTCCATGATATTAAAAGGCTAACAAGTCTGCTCTTGTAGCTGTTGTCTCTTCTGTGAGAACAATCATGGGCTCCGTGTTTTCGGCAGTTTTTGTCGCCATCTATACTAATAAATTGCCCGGCTACATGTCCCAGATTGTGGTTCCGGCCCTCGAAAAGACGTCGCTCCCAAAGAGCTCTATCCCTTTGGTCATCCAGACGGCGCTAAGTTCTAGCCAGAAAGCCTTAGCTGCTATTCCTGGGGTAACCCCCGCGATTCTGAAGATCATTAACGCAACAGTTGCGGATGCATATGGACACTCTTACGCTTATGTGTATTACGCCGCCACCGCTCTGGGATGTTTGCTTTATCGCGGCGGTGTGCTTGCGCGACTTTGATGAGTACCTTACTGACCATGTTGCACGAATGGTCTATAAGAAGGAGGAGACCAAGGAAGATCCTCTCGAAAAAATCCACGTCGAGGACGCCCAGCGGAGTGAGTACGTGGATCTGTGGTATCGTAAGCCAGTGTGCATGGAGAGACAGTTGCTTGTCAAGTAAAAGGGATAGGAAGCTAGTAGCATGAGAAGACATTCATTAAGAAATTAGCTTAAGATCGGATTAATAGTCGTATCTGCTTTGCGATTCTCTTCCACTCTGGAAGTCTCCAATGTGTAATACCGTATCTTGACATGGGTATCATTTATTAGGCTTCTGGTGCGAGTTCTAGCACTGGGCGTAGTTGTCTTTGCGATTGCCCTTGTAAAACGCACTCTCTTCGCGTAACTGGCAGCTTGGCTATCATCTTGCAATCCTGCGATTTTGCCATGCTGTGGTGTGTGCTGCCGGTGGCGAGTCTTCGGCCCAATTTGACTCTCCCGCAACAAGAAGAAGACACTACGAGGATGGTCCGAAGAAGCAGCAACTGCAGGAACAATGTGTGGGGCGGAGTTCCTTTGCTGCAAGATTTAAGAGGAAACAATAAGGTGAAGTTTTACCGACTAGGGAAGCCGTTTGGACAATTTCGAACGGATTGACACGTACTAAATATTATTTACGGCTTCCAATATGCTTGAGATTTCGCTTGTCGGACAGGTCGGCCTTGTTACTGGTGCTGGTTCAGCTTACGGAATTGGGCGTTCCATGGTTTTGGCTGTCGCAACTGCAGGTGCAGCAGCTGTTTACGCCTACGACTTGAACCTAAGCTCCATTGACGAGCTGAAGGAGGAGGCTGCATCAACAGGAAGTAAATGTCTCGTCGAGGGCCGCTTTCTGGATGTGTCAAACGAGGAACAGACGGTTTCACTGCTGCGAGACATCATCCAGACACATGGACGGTTTGACTTCTTTCTTGCAAACGCTGGATATGCACTGTACCGGTACGCTCATTTCCCGCCATATTCACATTCGTGCCAGACCTTGAACATTCACTGACGCTCTCTCTTGCATCCGCAGATCACTGCAGGATCTGGAAGTGTCTCACTTCTCGCGAGCCGTGGAAGTCATGCAGAAAGGCCCTTTTATGGCTGTCAAGTATGGCTCACAGGAAATGAGCGTTACGTCCACCGAGAAGCCTCAAGCAAAGGGAAACATCATTATCACGTCTTGTGCGGCGTTCGCTGGTGCATATGCAGATATAGCCTATACTGCGGTAAAAAACGCGTGCAATGGGTTGGTAGCAAGTGGTTCGGTGCAGTTGGCATCCAGCAATATCAGAGTGAACGGCATTTCGCCTGGTTGCACCAAATCGAGCATTCTGACGAGCTCGAAACTCGCAGAGAGCGGCCAAGCCTATAGGATCGAGTCCAGCAAGGAGGATGTGGCAGCCACTCACAGCGAATTTTTTGAGCGCGGCGGGCTCTTTGCTCAAAAGGAAAAGTTTTATAATCGTGCCGCCGAGCCCTCAGAGATCGCCAATCTTGCGTGTTTCCTAGCATCAGATTTGGCACTGCCAATCAATGGCCAGATCATTCTTGCGGATAGTGGCAAGACTACTGCAGCGACGGGAGAAGGATTTACTGGGCCGGTCATCCCAATGTCACCATTGAAGCTGTAATTAGCCCGTAGCTTAGGTATATCATGTTAGATGGATTTCGCGATAGTACCATAAGTTACGTAATGGGTTAAAGCAAGGTCTTTGGTTTCTCAATGTGAACCTCATAAGGAGGTGTCGGTTCCCCTGTAAAACAAAGACAGTGCGATGATGTAAAGTAGTTTTAAGAGCTGATTGTTGATCAGCTCTATTGGAGTAGTGGCGCCGAATGGCCTGGCGTAGGGATATCAAATGCGCCCTGAATCTGCTCCCGGATGAGGGATGAACATTGCAGGCGACGGGCGTTATTACAGACCTGCATGAAATCCTGCCACAGGCAAAGGCCGATCTCGGTTGGATATTCCATGTCGGAGTCAAGATGAAGCAGTTAGATGTGAGACACCGAAATCGTCCTGTTTAGAATAACAGCGTCCAATCGAATCTAACCGGTATATAAGGGGGCTTGATAGATCTCAAATCCCATCTGAACCTTTTCACAATATCAAAAACAGCAAAATGGCGCCAAACTGGACTCACTTGATTCGTTTCATTTCCGAAGAGGACGGTCAAGTCCACCTCGGAGAAGTTGACTCTGGAGTGTGGACGGATCTGGGACTGTCCATCGAGAAGGGGAACAGAATAACAGCTAACCTTATTGAAGGGTCGGTCTTTGATGGAGTGGTGACGGAGAGATCGATGGCGGTGAAGCAGGTGAGGCCGACTTTCTGACACCTCAATGACTTTAAGGGTTACGGTCTTGTTCATGCCACCGGCACAAAACTGACTTGTGATTACAAGCTATTATCCCCTCTACGGATGGACGAAGTTCCGATAATCCGATGCATGGGCCTCAACTACCGCGATCACGCAAATGAAGCGAATATGGCCATCCCCGATGTGCCCGTTCTCTTCATCAAGCCTCGAACCGCCCTAAATGGCCCTGATCCTGCCAAGATAAATATACCCAAGATTGCGCAAGACCAGATGAGCGACTACGAATCCGAGCTTTCTATTGTTATTTCCAAGACTGGGCGAGATATCCCCGCTGGAAAAGCGCTTGACTACGTTCTAGGATACACGTCCAGCAATGACATCAGTGCGCGCGCGCAGCAGTTCAAGAACAGCCAATGGTGTTTTTCCAAAGGTCGGCTATTTTCAGCCTTGTTTTTCAATACTTCAGACATTTAACCTAACGCCTCAGTACAGGGTTGGACGGATCTTGTCCGATAGGCCCTGTTCTCGTATCTCCCTCCGAGATCCCTGATCCTCACAAACTCCGCATCACGGCATCAGTCAACGGCAAAATCGTCCAAGACTCTAATACCAGGTAAGTTTCAATGTACGAAGAGTTGTAAACCTCTCAAATCACTTATAAATGGCTGCAGTGAGATGATCTTTGATGTCCCTGACATCATCTCCTTCCTATCACAAGGCACAACATTGGAGCGAGGCACCATCATCATGACTGGAACGGGTCTCGGCATCGGAGCGATGCGCAGCCCACGCATTTTCCTCAACGACGGAGATGATGTCCGGGTGGAGATTGAGAAGATTGGAACCTTGATTAACAAGGTGTACTACGAGAAATGAGATGTCGGCACGGTAGAGCTGAACAAGTCGTGAGGGGCTTCTCGCAACCAGTAATTGACTCGAGTTTACTCAGTACACGTCCAAGTTCGTTCCCAAATCGGACACGTCGGCTTCTCCAGGGGCCCTTTGGCTTTATCGGATTGGGTGTGGATTGGGCGTAGATTGTCCAGTCGTGCTTCGCGCTTATGATATTACCATGTCTTGCTCAAGTGTTGACCTGACACGTGGACAGCGGATGTCCCGAAGACAGTCCCCTCCCGTGAAGTTGCACCGAAATTCGTCCGACTTGGCCCGGCAAAACTAGCTCCCTTCTCACACACACTCTTAAAGTGGCACGTGGAGCTCGACCCCTCCTCTTGGGTTGCCGGAATTCCAGCAGTTTCATGGAATAATGGGATCCTGCTCTGGCATGAAGTTGTCTGGCTTGGAAGCTTGCGTGAATGCCAGTTCATACATCAATCGGATTTAATGCAGGAGTTTGCTTCATCTATCCGCGATTGCCATGATCTAGGCTTCGTAGTGTTTAGCCGAGGTCATGCGCAGCCGTATTGCTATGTTTCGTAATTCCTTATCCCCAGTTTGCTGAGACAATTGATCATCGCCCACTATCCTCGATCAAGATTAAGGCCGCTCCGACAGAGCAAGTCTGGGGGTATAGTCTGGGGAAGAATGCGGGGTCGTGTCAGTAGTGTCAGTAGAGCGAACTGTCCTGTTGTGCTGGTGAGAGAATAGCATATCATAGAACCTTGAGAACATGTGAGCCTAGTGAGTGGCAAGAGTAAGAATCTGCCGGAGGAGAGAAATTTTGCCATCGGTCCTGTCATCTAAGTCAATTGTTTCCTCCATATTCCCCCACTGTCGACTGTTCTTCAAGATGTGGTCCAACCTTGAGCAGGAGGGAGAAGCCAAGCGCAAGTCAAGCATTACGTGTCACTCCTGCCGACGGTATGTGAAATGATGAAATGCCATGATTCTTGATCAGATCGCTGATAGCAGTTCTTCCGTTTCAGACGCAAGGTGAAGTGGTTGGTCCTGCAGCTCCTGTCCCTCTTTTCTCGCTGATGTCTTTCCAGTGATCGAGAACTTCCTCACTGCCAAGTTTGCATCGATACAAGGCAACCTTGCGAGTACCCAGACCGACATCTAAAGCCGGGGCCAAAAGTTGGTACGTTGAACTTGGGAAAGTCGACCATCTTCGCAACGCGGGCGAATGGAGATCAAGTATGCGATTCGAGTTACACTACAAACGCTAACCAATACGTAGGGTCCTTCTACCGTCAGAGAAGGCGACACAGAGATCAAGCCCATGCCGGTAACGGTACAGAGCGCCAGCAAAAGTCTAACCCATCCTCCCCATCACTTGAGGACCCTGATAGCAACAGAGGCGGCGGGCAACATGGACCAATTGATCTTGAGCAGACGTCGGACCCCGACCGCCAAACTGCTCCACCTTCTTCCAGAAGAAAGTCGAATGCATCAACTGCGCTGAAAGATGATGAACAGGATTGTCGCAGGCAGGGTTCACAGCTGAACATCAATGACCTATCGTTTATCCTGCACCCTTCTCATGAGGCGTCCACGCCAGACAAAGATCAATCAACTGCCAGTATCGGCGATGTGGTGGCTACGGAAGATGGGAGCCTGTATCAAAAGGCATGTTGTCAACTGGGCCTATCAGAGCAGGCAATGGGGAAGATGTTGGTATCCCCCACTTGACCGTCGAGAGACCTCAATTGATAGAAAGAGGACAGTATTCGGCTTTATTTCGAAAACATGGTGGCCATTAATCTCTTTCACGAACCCTCTTTCGACGAAAGCCTGAAAAACATTACTTCCATTGTTCAGTTGGCCGCGTTGCTTGCGGCCATTGCTGGTTACGCACTCAGGTTTCTGCCATTCGAGAATCAGAGCGAGATTGAAAAGGAACTAAAATGGGAAACACCAGACCAGAAAACCCCAAGTTCGTTCTTGAATGAGGCATTGCGATGCATCGACCAAGCACTGGGCGAATGTAGTGACGAGCCCCCCCTTTATGCGTTCTACAAGCTCTAATCGTCACAACGCACTGTCAACTAACTCAGGGCGTGCGCGGTAGAGCGTGGAGATCGCTTGGGATGTGTGTGCGCTTGGCTTACGAGCTCAACTTTCACTTGTTGGACTCGAGGTGCGCGAATAAACCTGAAGACGACAACGTAAAGCGATGGCGCGACGACGAGGAGAAGCGTCGTGCGTGGTGGGCTGTGTGGGAAATGGATGTGTTTGCGAGTACTATCCGGCGAACGCCCACAGCGGTCAACTGGATGCAAATGGAAGTCCTACTCCCAGTATCCGACACATGCTGGTATCATTGCCGCCCTGCCAAGAGCTGTTTCCTGGAGCAGGACCCAACCCAGCGTTGGAAGGCACTTCATGAAAGCGGAAATGAGTCTCCCAAGGCCTGGTTCATCGTTATCAACTCCTTGATGAAAGACGCCCAGATCATTTCTTGTCCCCGCGGAGTGCCTTCCGCCGTCAGCTCCGATCAAGGCCAATCCTCGAGCAACAAAAGGGAAAACAACCGAGAGTATCATATCGATGATTTTGAGGAACCAAGGCAGAGGCTGGAAACACTAGCGAACTCGGTCCACTGCTTGGTACGGACCTTGCCGGACCAACTACGTTATCGCCATCAGTATCTCAGCTTTCATCCGCGGACACCAGGCCAGATCGAATCACACCGGCAACTTCATTGCTCCATCTACAACATCTATGTAATGACCCAACTCGCGCGGCTAATGATCTACCGGTATGACGTCTTCGGCAGCCAAATGCAACCTCAACAGCCCAGAGCCACTGGAGCTCATAGCAAACGAAGTTTTGCCGAATTTCAAGACCAAGAGAGCCCAGAATTGAGGCAATACTTTGAAGCAGCTGACAACATTCTGATGATTGTCAACCGGAGCCGCGAAAATCATATACAATACATCAACCCTTTCCTCTCCAGTACAATCTGGCTTGCTGCCGCGGTGCAGCTTGTACGCAAGCAGTTTGGAGGGCCATCTACGAAGACGGCCCTGATTAAGACGCGTTTTGACGTGCTATACTTAACATACAAACAATGCGTCAGCTTCTGGGACACACAAACGGCTATGCAACAGAATTTGTAGGCAATAGAGGTCCAATTGGGAGGCCGTAGAACTGCGTATGCAAAGACTTCAAGCGCGAATTCGACGACGCATGAATGCTGGTCAGGATCTTTTCGAAAGCAGCGCTGGTTCCACATATCCCGAATATTGAACGTACACAGGGCCAAAATACCCTTAGCCCAAGTGGACAAGAGAATGGACGTGAGTTATCCCGCACGTACGCTGATGCTAGTGGCCCTAGCAATAGAACTGATTTCTTTATAGCGAGTTTAGAGACCATATACATCGACAAATTAGTCCCCTAGTTCGGAAAAGCCCAGGATTGACTTCATAACCGTAATGAGCTTCTCCGAACAAGCATCTACATTCTCGCGAACCCGCTTAGCTCGCCAAGCAACAAAACGATCATGGCGCACCAGCACAGCACCGGAATCATCGACACCGCTAACTCGTTGCCAATCGAAATAGAAGTCCTCCCATTCTTGCCGGAAGCCAATTGAATATACCTTGAGTGGTACGCCGAGCTCTGATTGGGTATGCTCCGCAGCGGTCCTCCAGAAATCACCACCGATACCGGTAAGGAACACGAATTGACCATGGCCGGCCAGATCGATGATCGAAACAACCTTCGAGGGGACTGTCGTATTGAGCCAGACATGGGGTAGCCGGCAGCCAGGATATGTGCTAGGCTCATAGTATAAAACGGGATTCTCTACAGCGCGGCCTGGGGGCGAGTATACTTCAGGTTCATCAGCGTCGTAGATGCCAGTGCCTTGGTACCGTTGCCCCATTTCGACTCCCAGACCATGAAACTCCAGGGATGTTTGCATGATGGCATCGCGGAACCGTTTTCGTCGCTCTTCACCATCCACAGTAGGTGACTTGAGCTCCTTGAGGATTTCACGGCGAGCCTCAACCTTCTTGGGAAGGGTACCAAGTGAATCCCAGACGTGGAAACGGTCTCGGAACGCTTCATTAGCTCGAGTGATGATGGACTGGCCTACAGGTTGTCGTTCAATACTATACGTATCAAGCAGTGAAGGAGGGGCCAGTCCACGATGGACATAAGCCACCTTCTAGGCAAGGTTGAAGGCATCTTGAATACAAGTATTAGACCTAAGACCGTTCATCGGAGGGTGTCTGTGAACTGCATCGCCTGGACAGTGACTACCATTTGAAAGTCCGATATTAGTTTACCGTCATTCATCGTTTGCAATACGAAGTGCTTACACGTTTCCCTGAGAATACTTTTCTGCGACAATCTCATTGATGAACCACTTGGAGACGTTCAAAATCTCTGCCGGAGTGTCGTCGCCGATAAAGTCGCGGACTCGTTGCGCGTATTCTTCTGGGGATGGCTGGATATTGATATCGCAGTCGCGATTAGGAAAGAGGATGAACATCCACTCATCCCATGGCTTAACCATTCTCACGATACCAAGCCATCCAAATTCAGGGTGCTCGCGATCAGGCTGCATAACCCAATGGAGGTTCCCTTTACGAGCATCCACCAGGTGCGACAGGTCAGCCCTGACGAGAATATTGATAGCGACGCCCTGGCCAGGTTTGCGAATCAAAGGCAAGTCGAGTTGCTTAACCACTTGGCTCTGCGCCCCGTCGGCCCCGAAGAGGTACTTGGTCCGGATCTTGTATTCTAGCTGAGACACTTTGTCTTGGATTTTTGCCATGATTCGGTTTGTATTTATATCCTCAGTAAATGACACAAGCTGTGTGTTAAATCTGACCTGAAAACCCTTGGCGGTGGCGTACCGGATAAGGATTGGCTCGAGGAGAGTCTGGGGAACATCGGCAGGTTCGCAGGGGCTGGCACTTTCGTAGTCGCCCTAGGATGCCAGAAAGTCAATGAACATGGAAAACTTGAAACGGCAGGCTTTCTGATGAGTACCTTTCGTTTAGGATCATTCCCCCATGAATATATGCGTGCGAATTCCTCTCCAGCCATGCTTTCGCACCATCGTGTGTGAACCATACAATGCCCCTTTGACGAGACTTGCTTGACGTCCCGCTCTAGACCGATATCACGAAGACATTCTCCTAGAATCAGATACTATAAAATATAGGTGATAGATGGATGAAACTAACCTAGTGCAGCCATATTGTTGATGTGGGCTCGAGGAGTATTCGCAGTGCCCGGTGCAGCTCCAATCATGATCCCTGTTAAGCCTTGTATCGGGTTTAGTTTAGGTACCAGTTCTGAGGTGGGAATACAGACCATGGGCAGCCAAGAAACAAGCCAAAGATGCTCCTGCTGGTCCGCAGCCGGCAATGAGGAATTCTGTTTCGATTACTCTCTCCTCCATCTCACTGGAGAGGTCAATGGGCTGGCTTTCGGTATGAACCTGTCGGCCTCCAAGTGGCTTCGGTTCAGCAGTGCTGTGTGGTACCATGGAAAATTGTGGTTTTTGTGGTAGAGATAGATTCTCACGTGCAAGAGGGCGAAGGGTAGACAATAGTCAACAACATAGACGTGTAAAGATGAGTGACCAGAAATGAAGGCGGCATGCTTAGTTTGATTGGATACTTTAAACAATAAGTGACAGAAATTATATCGGCTCAAATCTATCTTTGGTTTCAACGTTGGTCGTGATGTAGCGAAGATAGTCCGTGGCCAGCTTTTCAAAATTTGGGGCAACTTCGGGGGTTCAATGTAGCCACACTACTGCGCTGCAGTCCATTCATCCGTACTTTGATCCACCCGAGGATTAAGTTGTCAGTTCATCAGTTCCTTCGTCTTTGTGGGGGGGGCGAGCCTGTCCCCGGTGAAGCTCAACCTCGAATATCAGTCGTATAAGTAGGTTGATCAAGCAGTGCGGCGCATACGCCTCAGAGTAACCCCCGGATCAGCACTAGCAGCAGCGACAAAGATGGAATCTTCAACAACTCGCAGGATTAACCTCGTCCGTATTGCTCATGTGTATTATAAACATAGCGATATCGGCAGCGCTCACCAGTTCCTCCTTGATTTTGGCTTCCAGGTAAATGGCCAAGTAGGGAACAAGACATTCTATCGTGGTACTGGAACGGAGCCTTTTGTGTACTGCGCTACTGAGAGCGATGAGAACTCCTTTGGGGGTGCGGCATATGTCGTCGAAAGCATCGACGACTTACATTATGCAGCGCAAACCCTACCAGACGCGACATCAGTTCATGAGATGAAGGACACACCAGGAGGTGGCTTTCGGGTCACCTTCTTGGATCCTGTGGACAAATTCCCATTCCATCTTGTCTATGGGCAGACTCCCGCAGTGGGCGTCGACGAGAACTTCTCAGAGCGAGACTTTAACTTTGTAAGCACACTACTACATTTTGTTGTTCAGATTGGCGACCGCTAATGTTGAGAGACGTAAAGCCCAAAATCAAGCATCGATCCGGCAATAAATTTCAAAGATTTTCAAAGGGTTATACACCACTCCTGATTCCACAGGGATAATTGCTCATGAGAAACAGGTCCGGCTCCAGTACACAAGCTCGGCCATTTTGGCATGTGCGTAACGGACTTTGCCAAAGCCTACAAGTTTTATACAACCCATTTCAATTTTA
This sequence comes from Rugonectria rugulosa, assembly GCA_023509875.1. Taxonomy (NCBI): domain Eukaryota; kingdom Fungi; phylum Ascomycota; class Sordariomycetes; order Hypocreales; family Nectriaceae; genus Rugonectria; species Rugonectria rugulosa. The sequence continues at coordinate 16,458 of JALNIO010000226.1, read as the reverse complement.
CTGCGAGCGATGTACGTTACAGGGCAGCACGAGTGCATGAATGGCTCGCTGACACGACAGTTGAAGTTGGTGCACGATGGCGAGGGCAGAGATATTACGACATTCTTGCACTTGGACCGCGGCCAAGAGCTCGTGGACCACCATTGCTTTTTCTTTCTTGAAGGACCCAAGTGCCACGTTCACCATTCTTCATTCGAGACTCACAATTTTGACACTCAACTACTGGGTCACGACTGGCTTCGAGAGAAAGGTTATGAGAATTGCTGGGGCGTAGGCCGGCATATCATGGGTAGTCAAATTTTTGATTACTGGTAAGTGCTCGTACATATCGCACCAATATCGGATTTTATCCTGACCTAGTAGGTTTGATCCGTCGCGCTTCATTCTCGAGCATTACGTGGATGGCGACTTGGTTAATAAAGATTATCCAACAAATCGTGTCCAGGCCTCGCCAGACAACCTCCACATCTGGGGTGAGAAAGACGTTTGAGTATGAAACTAAACAACAAGTCACTAACACTCACGGGTAGGGCCAGATCTCCCACCAACGTTTCTAATGTGAGTATATTCACTGAAATGGGGGGGATGTGGCGATAGGTTTTAGAGAATAGGTCTATACTCCAGGGGGGAGAAGATGGAAACAAATAATCCATATACGATGCTCCCATTACGAAAGTATACTTGGATAGAATGCAATCAATTACTCTGTCATCTATAATACTTGGAATGAAGACTTGAAACCCACGAAATTTATTAAGAGGCCTTGTAATAAAGAAGTACATTGGCTAATGCAAACAAGCTCACTATGTAGCCGAAGCAACATGGATGCTCAGTAACAGCTCAATATATGAACTAAGACACTTACACTACCCCGCAAATTAATTTCATACCCTATAATAGCCCCGAGACTAGCTTCGGTTGGCTGTGATGAAGCATTGCTCCGAAATTGGCCCGTCTTGACCAGATAGCCCGGGGACGCATGTTAGCCAGAGTGGAATTCATCTATAGATACGTCAAAAGTACAGTACGGCTTGCCCTCGATTCCATACTGCCTATGCTGAATTCGTCTCACTTTTTAGCTTTTTGCTGTTTAGTTACGCAATTATCATGTCTTCTATCCCCCTTCCTAGTCCATTAACCCTGCGGTTGCCTGCAGACAAGAAGCCTGTGCTTCTTGCTCTGACAGCAGTTGCAGTTGTTTACCTTTTTCTCAAGCTAATGATAGCTGGGAGACGAGAAAAGCACCTTCCGCCAGGTCCACCAACCCTCCCCGTTATCGGTAATATCCACCAGATTCCTATGACAGGTCTTCATGCAAAGTATGTCGTGGTAGCCTTCTGTGGATAGTAGCCGGCAGTCTGACGTGTTTAATGCAGATTTCTAGAATGGGGGGAGAAGTACGGTGGTGTCTTTTCACTCAAAATTGGCTCAAGCACCATGGTAGTACTTTTCGATCGCAAGGCAGTCCACGATCTTGTCGACAAGAAAGGTGTCATCTACTCAGAACGTCCGCAGAACCATGTGGCAGATATTGTCACGCATGGGGACAGTTTTGCTTTTATGAACAATACGCCGCTATATGCGAACAAAGAAAGGTTGCTTCACATAACCTATCAGTAAGTTCTACTGACATCACCCTTTGTGGATATGCATCTTACTGAAATTTGTAGCCTCGAGTATTGGACGAAAAGGCCGGCCCCATCCAAGACGCAGAGTAAGTCGGACGGAAGAGCAACCTGAAAATGCCAAATGCGCTAAACAGAATAGAATCGTCGTTCTCTTACGCGATCTCGTCAAGGATCCGGAGGCTTTCTATTCCCACGTCATGCGTACAACTTGTTCAGTCGCTTGCGCCATGGTCTGGGGTCACCGCGGTGCCACATATGATTCCTTTTTCGGTCGTGTGAGTTGACTTTCAACGACTTTTCTACGTAACTAGCTAACACCTATAAGTGTGTCTATGATGCTATGGAATCAGTGAGTCATTTAAAATACTCGTTGCTGGTTTATTTCTTGAACTAACTTTCTGTTTCTCCTCAGTACAGCGAGTCCCTGGAACCTGGAGCAAACCCTCCTGTCGACGATTTCCCATTTCTGAAGCATTTGCCAGACTTTATGAGCCCTTGGAGAAAGTGAGCTCAGCGATCGTATGAAGCAATGGATAAAACATGGGCGACAGCGAGATCGCATCTTGACCAGAGATTAGCTCGTGGTGACCATCGACCTTGTATCGCTGACAAGTTATTGGAGGATCTCAAGCTTACTGGCAAAATGACTGATCTCCAGATAAATCACTTCTTAGGCGTTCTAGTTGAAGGAGGAGCAGACACAACATCCTCTTCGATCCTGACTATGATCCACTGCCTCGCAAGACATCCAGAACACCAGCGTTATGCCCAAAAAGAGATTGACCAAATCTGTGGAACCCAACGGTATTGACTCCTTTGTGCCCCGGCTTAATCAACATGTGGTTAACGACATGATCAGGATACCTGAGTGGGTCGATTTCAAGGATCTGCCTTATATCAACTGCATTGTCAAAGAAGGCCTGAGATGGCACCCTGTGTAAGTGAACAAGTCTGGTGAATGGGATGACAACTAATAAATGCAGGTTACCCCTCGGGGACCCCCATAGAGTTGCCCAGGATGATTGGTATAACGGCATGTTGATTCCTAAGAGTGCCACGGTCGTAATCCCATCGTATGCTATCCATCGCTCCGAGATGTGGGATTATAAGGATCCGACCACGTTCAACCCAGCCCGGTACTTGAATCATCCCCGTTTAGCCAACGATTATGCTGGTAGCCCCGACTACAATAACAGAGATAAGTTCCCCTTCTTTCTCCACGTATAGTGCGAATATTGGTATTGACATGAATCCCTGTTCACATCATCACGGCTATGGAGCGGGCCGTCGCATCTGTCCAGGTATGCACCTAGCCGAGCGAACTCAGTGGCGCGCAATCGCAAAAATTCTCTGGGCCTTCGACATCGAGCTTGCCACAGACCCTCATACTGGTCAAAAAATCGTGCCAGACCCGGAAGCGTACAAGGAAGGTATCGCTCATGGGCCTAAACCCTTCCAAGTCGTCTTTAAACCTCGAAGCCAGACTCACGTGGACGCAATCATGAAGGGGGTAGAGCAAAGTTTGCATGAACTGGAAAAATGGAATTGATGGAGGGGTAGAAGTGACTTAGTTGGCACACCTGCTGATAGTGCGGCATCACATTCGAGGTAGCGACACCATTGAACGATTGCTTCTATTTTTGTGTGATAAACTGTCCGTTCTAGTATTGCTTTTCTCGATGACACTATGTCAAAGCCATATAATGTCATCAAGTACCGTAACTATCCTAAGGAGATAATACAATAATGATCGGATTGAATATGACGAGTCGACTTATTCCAATATGGATTTCATTAAATCAGCCATCCCTCCCTGCTACCCTGACCCGATATTACACGGGCCCATTCTCTTTCGCAAGATTGCTGTCACTTAAATTAAACAGAATTGTCCCATGAACAGATTAGTCATCGTTCTCCATGTACTATTGCTCTTTATATCCTTTGCCTTTTTATTTCAAACCTGCAGCAAACCCATCTCACCTACTGGTCGGCAGTAACGAAGCCAAACAAAACCTTTGCAGGATAGAGCTGCTTCTCAATTTGTTTATTTGTTTATTTGTTTGCATATTTTTCGTCCGGAGGGCCGTGGGGCCAGTAAAAGTCCCCTATTGGGGCACAGGACGTACTGAGCCAGAGTCTCTATTCTCTAGTGTTCGTAAAATACAGTACTGACCACTATTCAGCACATCATTGGCTCAAAGGCGCACTACATCGAGCTTATCACCCGTCAGCGAGATGACCAGGCGCGGCTATCTGGGACGGCACCATCACGCACGAATTTCGGCGCAATTTAGCTTATGTCGAGATGCCGAGAGGTCTCCAGAAACCCCCTCCTAGGCCGAAATCCAATAGAATTTTGCTGATTATGAGTGGAGAGTTACTCCAGCTTTTCTTACATTGCGCTTGTGATATCTGACGCCTTCCAACGAAACCTTTAATGACTTTATCCTATTTCACCCCCATGCCGCTGCAAAGCCAGCCAAATTCAACACGGCTTGCAAGACAAGTTACATGTTTTTCTTGCTCCAGCGATTCCCTAAAGGCACAGGATGATGCTCTTCTCTTGCTATATGTGGGCCGTAGTCGCCGCAACTGTGGCGCTCGGGGTATACCGTTTGCTACAAGTCGGGAAGCGTGATCCTCGGATGCCTCCAGGACCTCCAACGATTCCAATCTTGGGAAACATGCATATGATCCCAACAACCGGTCTAGGCAAAAAGTAAGTCCAGGTATCCAACTTCCGAGGAAGACGGTGCATGCTTACAAAATTCCTAGGTTCATGGAATGGTCCAAACAGTATGGCAAGATATACTCCCTGAAAATTGGTTCTGGCAACATGATCGTTGTATGTGACCGCAAAGCGGTTCACGATCTTTTAGATAAGAAGGGGAGCATCTACTCAGACCGACCTCCAAACATCGTCCCTTTATTCATAACTCGAGGGGACCATATGACGATGGAGGTTCAAGGGCCGTCCTGGAGAGAAAAGCGAACAGTAGTGACCCGAAATCTGAACCCGAAATCATTGGATGAGAAATATTTCCGTGTCCAAGAAACAGAGTAGGTTTTCAGTTAAACTCACCACACTTTTGACCGCAGGGCTGACATTGAAAGCAGAGCAGTAATGCTGATGAATCGACTCTTAGATGACCCAGACAACTTTTACTCATATTCGAGACTCTACTCATCCTCCGTCGCAGCCATTCTAGCTTGGGGATTCCGAGCGAGGAGCTTCGATTCATTCTGGTTCAAGGACGTCAGCAAGATGATTGAAAAGGTTAGAACACCCATATCCTGGGCCTGCAATACGACTCTCTAACACTAACATGATTCAGTGGCTTGAGGCAATTGAACTTGGTGCCAACCCACCGATCGATCCCATTCCTTGGCTGTGGTACATGCCGGGGAAGTGGAAGAAACGGGCCTACATGATGCGTGACTACATGGATAGCATCTGGGGCCGCGCACGTGTCATGGTGGATGAGAGACGGACACGCGGTGATAAATGGGAGTGCATTATCGACTTGAAGCTGGATGAGTACGAAAAGAACGGCTGGCCAATGTCGCAGCATGCTTTCAACAACCTCTTCGGCGAGCTTATGGAGGCTGGAGCCGACACCATGGCGAACCAGATTCTTACCCTAATTCTAGCTCTCGCCAAGTACCCTCAGTTCCAGGAGAAGGCTCGGAAGGAAATCGATAGCGTGTGCGGAACAGAGCGCGCCCCTCTCTTCTCCGACTTTGCCAAGATGCCCTATGTCAACGCCATTGTCAAGGAAGGGCTACGATGGCGCCCAACGTAGGACACTTCCCACTTATCTTTTATTCCAATTGAAACAATGGTAACGCAAGTTCTAGTTCTGATCTGGGCCTTCCTCATACGGTGACAAAGGGTAGGCAAGCAATGCAGATCAGCATCAAGTATCAAGCGCTAACCAAGAGCATGGCAGACGATTATTATGAGGGTATGTTGATCCCAAAGGGAAGCACAATATTCGTCGGTGTTTGGGCTATGCACCATGACAGAGATCATTATGATGATCATGACACTTTCAACCCGGATCGTTATCTGAACCATCCCAAGTTGGCAAATGACTATGCTGTTGGTCCCGACTACGACAATCGAGATAAGTAACCCACAACCAATTACCTAATAATCTGTGATCTTGCATTAACATTGTTGGCCGTCTTTCCACATCACTATGGATATGGAGCAGGACGAAGAATCTGCCCTGGAATCCATCTGGCGGAGCGAAGCATGTGGCGCATTACAGCCAAACTGTTGTGGGCATTTGAATTCTCAGAGCCCATCGACCCAGCTACCGGAAAGATACAGTCACTTGATCCAGATGCCTACACGTCTGCAAATCTAGTCTGTCCACTGCCGTACAAGGTAACCATCAAGCCACGAAGTGAAGCGCATGTAGCAGTGATCAAGCGGGAATTGGCAGGTGCATAGGCTTTCTTGGCCCAGTATGATTAGTCGACACCTTCTAACCTAGGTATAACATGATGCAGTAGATTTAGAGTTGCAGGTGAATGGAGAGAAACAATGCATATTTTATCTGATCTGCCATTCCCTTTTAGTCTTTGTTGTTCACTCAGGTGTTTCTCTTCTTTTTGTAGATACAGGTGATGATTCTGTTTGGATGTTGGACTAGACTGTCAAGCTTTTACTTAGGCCGGCTAATAGATGTCGAGTTTCTGTCGCATAGTCTTGATCCTCAGCTCAAAGCATTCATTGTCCCCCCTCAGGTAGACTTATCCGCATTAAGGTTTCTTTGAGCACTCTTACATGGATCTAATGATATAATTGCGCGAGTACATAGCGATTAAGTAACCCGCGTAACATGAAGTCAAGCTATCACATAGCTTTAATCAGCAATTGAAGCTCCTCAGCCCAGTGATCCGTCTCTATTTACTAAAAGTTGCTATATAACTCCTGTAACATCCCGCAATACCTAGCTCTACGTATCGGATTACACAAGGATACGAACACGCCATTCACCAAACATCTTCCTACACCAGGATCAGTTGATCTATGAAACTATACCGGTAAACTACCTAAAAAGAAAAGAAAAAGAATTGTGCTTACTTGATAACGATGAGACCTTTTCATTTCCGAGAGGATTCTCTCCGCTTCTGTATGAGTAATCTTTGTCTCTGCGGCGAGAATTTTGCCAATTGTTTCATACACGCCTCGGCCCATGCGAACATCACCACATACGTATACATTACTGCCGCTTTGGATTACGTGAGAGACCCTTTCCGGCTCTTGCTGTAAAATATCTTGGACATACACCTTGTGCCTTTCCTTTCGCGAAAAGGCTGTGTACATCATGAACTTGTCACCAAGCACCTCGGCGTAAGTCTGGATGAAGGAATGGGTTAGATGGTATACATTATAAATGATCGATGAGGAAGGCCTTTTGAGTAACTGACTCTCCATTCATTCTCATACAGGAAATCCTCAGATTCCTCGCGACAACCGTAGAACAGGGTTAGGGGTCCAATGTCTTGGCCTGACTGAAGCTGTGCAATTCGTTCCCTGACAAATCCGCGAAATGGAGCGACACCAGTACCGGGTCCGACCATGAGCACGGGGACCGATGTGCTATAGGGCAATCTGAATGTTGATTTGCGAATGAAAACAGGCAGGGCAAGTCTGGAAATGGCTTGGTGTTGAGGCGGCGTGTAGGCAATCGGATGTATTGAAGGTGACCTGATGGTCTTCGTGAAATGTTTCGAAGTCGCCTCCAGAATGTAATTTGTTGCTACGCCATTAAAATATCGCGATGTTCCTTGCACTATGAATGATTCAACAGCGACTGTGATCGCAGCTTTGTGGCTTTCTGCCATCGAGGAAGACGAGATGGAATAATATCGCGGCTGCAACTTTGAGATACCTTCGACCAATACCACGAATGGTACATTAACAATCGGGTTCTTGGGAAACATGTATTCAAGGAAAGAAGCCAGAGTGAAATACTTTCTCTGCGTTAGTTCCAGAAATCGGGGCTTGTCCTGACCAAGTTGGTGAAGGACAGATTTCTTGTGCGGGTCTTGGACGCACTTGGCAATCATAGATATAAGTTGGCGAGAGACGGGGCCACATATGTCCATGTAAAACCGTGCCGCAGATTCGAAGGTCAATGGGGATGGGAGTGGAGGACATGAGTTGTTCAACTTTGCCTCAACCCAAATAGCCGTGTCCCTCTTCTCTAGCAGACCAAAAACCCTCAGAAAACGTTCAACCTCGATATCCGAGTTCATCGGAGAAATGCCCAGATGATCTCCCGTCCGATAAGAGAGGCCCGAGTCGTGAAGGTCAAACTCGACATGCAAATAATTGCGATCTTCGCCGCTTGTAAGGCTTTGAGCTTCGATAATGGGTGTAAAGACATGACTGGTTGAAGCGTGAGGTTGTTCAAGTGCCAGGCTCTCTTCCGTATAGTCGCCCTGGCATATCGGTCCGTGATAATCTGACTTCTCCGACACATTAAAACAAGGAGTGAAGGGTACCTCTTGTTCTGACAGGTCCATGGTCCTAGAAACTTCCAGCCACATCTTTTCTTTCTATTCCACAAAGTCTTATTCCGTTGAACCTTAGCCGTCATCAGCTTGGCCAACTGGAGCCAGCCGCTGTGCTCCCAAAGCAATAAGTTGCTCATCAATCCTTTGAATGGCAGTGTTGTATTGAGCGTAGTTGCTGTTTCCGAGACCGAAGGCAGCATAATGAAGATTCCGAAGTCCCGCTTCTCGCAGTTCCTGGAATGGCTGAGAATCCTCATCCGTCAGCATGGTGTAGAAATCGGCGGCGTTATCGGTTGGCTCCCCATCGCCATACGATGCCATGATGAAGAAGACAAGTGTGTCGTTGGGCAATTTTGGCAAATTTTCATAACTGTATTCTTCGAGATCTGCAACCATGCAACGCAGCGAGAATCGACTCCGCGCTTCACGGGCTAGCTTCTCGGCAATTTCCTGAGAGTTACCCGATTGAGAGCCGAAGAACACAACGCAGTTCTGGTCTTCCTCTTCCAATTTCTTCGCGATGCATCGATCGCTGGAAACGCTTGCCACAGACCTATACTTGATAGGACTCCCTCGTGTGTTTAATTTCGAGAGCAAACTGCTGGACAAGGCATTCCAGCTCAAGCAAGCTATTGTTGAGATGGTCACCACGATCATTGCTACAACGGTGAAGCCAGCTGACTGTTGCTCTGATGGAGATGGCTTTGACCGATTAGCATCACCTATATATCTCTGGAATAAAATTCTCACCAAACTTGAGCCCGAGATTTGCATGGTCTCAACGATGCAGGTCCCAATGTCTGCTGAGAGAAAGGTATTACTGTTCATGGTCGATCTGGTTGATTCCCACGACCAGGACAAGCATTGAACCACGGTCTTGAAGGAGTGCAGAGATAATTAATACGCAAACATTGGTTAATAATAGTTAGAGTTGCAAAGTTTGCTGCCAGAAACTATCATGTTATATATCCTCCCCAAGTAGCCCCCCGGATAGCATCCTGCTCTAACAGTAACACCTAGTAATCATAGGTACTAGAAGGGGAAATTAGACATGCTGGATCTAACGAACTATGGCTAGTACTGAGACATTAACTTTGTTTGTCAAAACACCATCACACGGGCAGACTTCGGTGGACTTAATCCGGACGAATTTCGCGGGAACGATCTCCATTTCGCCCCAGCCGAAATTCTAGGATGCCATTTAGCGGCCTCCTCCATAACCCTTTCCGCTGCGACGAAGGAATCGAGCATGGATGAATGAAAACGACCGGCTAGGATAATGTAAAATCAAGACTCGACGAGAGATTAGCTTGCCCTGTGATGATTCTTGGCCGTCAAATTACATTTTTTGCAACAGATCATGTCATACTTACCAGTGCAAAATCTTGGACAGTATCCAATATCACTAGGTTGCAAAGCTCACAAGCATGCCATACCCTCCAATAACACTTAGGGTGATTTAGTTACCCGACTGACAACATGCGCCGCGACTGTTTGGCCCTACTACAAGGACGTCTATGGCGGCAATCCCGCGATGAAGGGCATGTCGTAGGCTTGATTTTGGCTCTTCCACAACCTTCGAGCGATAGGATATATTATACCGTCATTTGGATGGAGGCTCTGATGACAAGCAGTTGGGTGATATGCCCTTGCGAGCAAAGGATGCAATGAATGTGGTGTTTTCCTTCGCAAACAACTTGGTGAACGCTCAAATCTGTACCCGCAAGTTGCTGGAACGTGGGAAAATGGCGGCCTTTTCAATGGCGAAAGTATATTGGTCAAGACAGCAATCATGTATCCCATTGAGGGGAGTTGAGACATGGGAAAAGCAAGACAAAACAGCGGCCTGTATGCAGCAGTATTATAGCGTTCTTCAACTGGTGAGGCCTGTTATGGGGAAGAATGACAACGTGAGGCCACGTGAAGACGATACTTCTACTAAATATAATCAAAGGCTTCGAGACGCCACATAGCGCATACAGACAAGATGGCTGCACAAGTGGTACGCCAGCATATCTCGACCACCACACCATCTGTCACACAATGCGCCCTGAGCGTAAGAATTGAGGTTTGAAAGAGCCTTGCTTTCCAGCTAATGTGGCCGCCAATTGTCCCCTGCATTTATCATTGAAGGAAAACCTGCAGGGTAACAGCCCTAGCTGTAGGGTAGCACCTAATGCTCTGGGGTAGCTTCTTGATACTATCTATGCCAGCATTTACGCGAGAGCACGTCTCGAATGCCGACTCAAATACCCTAAGGTACTTTATTCTACATACCAGCGCATACGACTTATCCTATCTCTCGACTTTAAAGACACCGAAAAGTCCTGAGGCCTTTTTAAGTCATTGTTCGGAAACGACACCCTATCGCATTTTTAAAAACAGTGGTTGGTTCGCTGGCCGGGCATCTAACGCATCAAGTCGATAGGGACGATTTATGGTATCGCCAGCTTATTCTCGCACTTGTCAAGGATATAATCTCCTGTCAAGGATGGTTATGGAGCAGCCTGTCTCGAACATGTTTCTAAATATACAGTCTAAATCTACACAAACACTGCGAATCATCTACTTGTGGCAAAGGCGTCCCGTCTGCGTCGTCAAGTAAGCCTGCTGACCAGTGATGTACCAGTCCTCGCTGCCAACAGCAGTCGGCGCATAAAACACGCCATGAGGATCAATCTGTTGCTTCAGCTTATAGAGAGCAGGGTAGTTGGACCCGAAGAACGACTGGCCAAAGTCGGGGTCCATGACATCACCCTCGTTACCGTAACCACCACCTCCAGGAGTGAGAGCCTTCAGTCTCTCCATAATGCCATAGGTGATCTTGTCGTTGGTGTCTGCCACCTCTTGAGGTGAGGCATCGGCAGCCCAGCTGAGACCGGTGATGACGAACATGTTGGCGTCACGCCAGGCAGGGTTGGCAGAGTTGGCGGGTGTGCCCTTGGGCTGCGCGGCGTTGATGTTGTAGATGATGAGAATGGCGCCCTCGGAGCCAATGTCCTTGAGGGTTGAGATGGTATTGTTGAGCAGCTCAGGATTCTCCCAGTTCTTACGGGGGATCAGACGAGAGCCCGTGCGAACGTAGGGGTTACCAACGCTTTCGGCGGGGAAATGTGTGCGCCAAGCAGGCAGGAAGCGGTCATGCTCGAAGAAAGTCGGCTTCGGGTCAACTCCGAGTTCCTTCCACTCTTCTAGAAGAGGTGTAACCATTTTCTTGAAGTCGGTGAGGGCCATTCCAGGCACCATCCAAGGATTCATTGTCCAGAGATAGTTGCCGTCTCCGGTAGGGAAGAGGAAGCTATAGCCGTAGCTTTTCTTATCTGAGTACTCGGGGAAGCGACGCCAGTAGACATCAAGAGCCTTCCACAGAGCCTCTTCTGAAATTCCGGCGTCTTTGGTGGTGACGCTCCAAGTCATACCCGAGAAGCGCATCTGGGGGTACACCTTGACGGTCATGGAGACAACTACACCCCAGGTAGCAGGACCACCGCCTCGAACAGCCCAGAATAGATCAGTGTTCTGCTTCTCGTCGGCAGTAATAAAGCGGCCGTCGGGAGTGACAATGTCGACACTCAGGACTTGATCGGCGCCAAGGCCAGCGATGGGACTCAGAGGAGAGTGGCCACCACCGGGGGTGTAGCCGCCAGTAACACCAACATCCTGTTGACTTTGGTTAGTATTCATCTCTGACTACAGAACCAAAGTATGGTATACTTACTCGACACTCTCCACCGACAGCACTGTATCCTTCACGGTCAGCAGCCTCGTACAGATCCTTGACCTGAATGCCAGCGCCAAGCTTGAAAGCCGGGCCGGCGTAGCTGCCTGCGCCACGGTAACTCTTGGTGAACTTGATGTCCTTGAGGTTATGGGTCCAGATAGACAAGGCACCAGCACCGGTGCTCTTGCCAAGGAAATCATGACCTGTGTTGTGGATTACCAGACGAAGGTTCAGGTTGCGCGCAAAGTTGATAGCGAGCTGAATCTGAGCAACGTTAGTGGCCTTGACCGAGTAGAGAGGGAAGCCGCCGATGGTGCATTCTCCACCGTCAGCGGCGCCCGACGGCTCACAGGTTGCTCCCTCAAAGAGAGGGCTCATGACCGAAGTGGGGTCATTGATGCTTGGTTTGGTCAGCATATTATGCAAACAGGCTCTGGAGGATTACTCACTGGGTTGTCGAATTGGTCCAGTTGTCCAGCAGAAACTGGCACTTGTCCTCATCATAGTGCTCTCCCTTGTAGCAAGCAGATCCAAGAGGAACAGTCTCAATCAAGGCTCCTCCAGTCAGGAGATCAAAAACCTTCCAGATCGTCTTGCCAGGGAAGAGCTTGTCGCCTGGAAAGACCTTGCACTTGGATGAGCCAGCAGCAGAACGCTTCGTGTTAGACTTGGTGTCCTGGAAATAGAATAAGTCGACATCGCTAAGCTCCAGACCCGTGAGATTGGCAAGTACCGCATCAGTCAATTGAGGCGTATCGTCACCAAATGAGTACCTCGAAGACGCATGCACAGGCTGGGACCAAGCAGGGGCAACATTGGATTCATCCGCAGCTACGCCACGTTTCAAATTAGCAATGGTTCGTCCATGAAGGTAATGATAGGTTTGACATACGAACGGCCTCGCCATCGATATCGATTGTCTGGCCAAGTGTAAGAGGAAAAGCCGCTATAAGCAGCCACGACGCAAGCGAGACGCGCACCATCGTATGTATGAAGCCCTCAGCAGGAATCAACTGGCCGGCCTGTGGTGTGAAGAAAATATGAAGCGGGGAAGAGGGTTCAGTGATTCGCCCGCCAAGAAAAGAAGGGGATGAGGGATAGGAAAGCAAAGATTGGCCATAACCACATGGCTTTTCATGCAGCCTATATATTTAGTACTACTCCTGAAACCCGCGACGCAACCTCGCCAACGCCACCGAGAGATGTCTTGTCGGTTAACGGTGTCTACTACGCTTTGGGTAGTAATTACCTTGGGTCCCTCGAGAACGAATGCTTGAAAGCTCAGATCCATGCTAGACGCGGGACAATGGCAGACTTTACTGGTGGAGTTCATTTGCCCAGAAGGAATCGGTCATGCAGTAATGCGGAATCTGCTGAGTGAGTATCGGAACTGCAACATTACGTTGGCTCTCGGTTAGTTAACAAGCCCGGCTCAGGAGCCTTTACACCCGTAGGGCGCCAACTGCCTTCAAGCGCGAGAACCGGGAGGCCACACCTAGCAATGCTGGCCAGGATCTTCTTGTGGAGTGGTTGGCCTTGGCATAGATCCTTGGATCTTGCGGGGAGCTCAGCCGAAGTTGGGCCAATTCCAGCTTGCAGGAACAAGATGACAAGGCTCAAAGAACGGACCGACTTCGATAATGGGACACCAATATCGACAGAGTGTCTGTTCCTTCTCTTCCGGCGAGAACCTTCGTTAAACATGTCGGTTGACTAAAGATGTTAGCTGACTAGAGCCCAGAAAACATCAATTAGCACCTCTTCTTTAACTACCTAGACAAGCATGGGCAAATGAGAAGGAAGTGCCGTGGTCAAGGTTGAGCTGGCTACAAGCGCGTTCATTAGCACCAAACCCCAGCAAAATATCAAAAGTTTCGGGGTAGCCATCAAAATTTCAGCCGGAGTGCCTCAGAGCTAGGGTTGATAGTTGCATACGAAGTAAGCACCGGCGTGTCACCCCTCAAAGGTGCATACTGCTAGACGCACCCGACGGTCTCCCCGAGTCAGGGGAGCTGATTAAGCATAAAAACAGAAAATGGCGCGCGACTGCAGATCATACCTTAGGTAGGAAGCTCCTGAGTTGTAGCGCAAAGTCTGTTTGAACGAGGCATTCGCTCACGTCTCCAACCGAGATATCCGACTACAAAGCCAAGGACCCCGTATTTTCAATAACCACTGGGTATCACCCTGCAAGATCCATGGAGTTGCAGGGTTAGTTAAGCACCAAAGGATTTCATGGTCCGATTAATCCCTGGCACATTAGTTAGTTTGGGTATTGGTTTGTGAGCCACCAAAGCATGCATGCTGAACCAACGGACTGGCACCAAACTTCCATTATCCAGAGGTTCCTACCTCGGGTCCTGAACCAACTTTTCTGCAGCGTCCGAGGCATATAGCAAACGCCGTTTATGTGATGGCTTGGGCTCTAAAGCGTGGGCTTTGGGTGTGGCGCACCACGCTGGCCGGGCCCTCGCTTGCATCCTCTGACACGTAATTGGCTGCAGGGCCGGGACTTGTACGAATTGCCTTTATTCTAGAGCCGAAAGCTCTCAAGAGTGCCGGTGATCACTTGCCACATCTGTACGAAGCGTATACCAGGAACCAGGAGCCTAGCGTGCTCCTCTTCGTGAAGGTGGTGGTTGAGCTGCCAGCTGTCGGCCGCCTTGACGGAAGACAGTGCCCTTCTTAGGCAACACGAACTGTGATCCTTGGTGCCAACTTTCTGCTACCAACTCTATTTTCTGTGTGATTCATGTTTCGTGTTCCCTTTCGATGAATCTGGCGTTCTGGACTCTGCTTGCTGCAGCCTGGTGTTATACATAAGACTGCATTGTGAGCCCTGTTGTTGGATCCTCAGATCCATTTGTTTATCTGCATCGCTTCGCTTACGCTTCCGGATCAGCAGTGTCCCTGCTACTTGGCGACGATCACCTAAAGGAAAGCCCGCGCCCGGATCGACGGTTGCGACGTGGAACCACTGGCCTTTTCTCTTCAGGCTCCCTAGATCGCTTGATAGTCAGTGGTTTTACAACTTTAATATCGGATTTCTCTGCTGGATGTTGGTCGGATACTTACGATGGATTCATCCCGGCTCTGGGCTCGAGCTGAGCCGCCGCCCTACCCAGACGTAACCAAGATTCCTACGCCGCCGTTACAAGAGAAGGGTCTTGTGGTGATGTTTCTCTTTCCGGTGCTATCAATCATCGTTGTGACCATTAGGGTATATACCCGCTTCAGCACGCGACAGATGGGATTGGGTAAGTTTTCGAGCATTCCAGATCGATAATTCTCTTCAACAGCAGTTAACAAAAGATTTTCGCAGACGACTACCTTGTAGTAGCTGCTCTTGTAGGTTCTACCAGCGCCGTTGATCTATTGTAACGCGCAACATCTTCTTTAAACTGCCTTGGCGACTTTACTAACATTCACTTGGCCAGCTCTTTGCTTTGTTGATGGTCGGACCCCTTTTTATGTGTAAGTTGCGAGTACAACATCTCATTGGTTTATCCAAACTGACATCAAAGCAGTCATCAAGCTCAACTACTGGGGATGGAAAATGCGCGATGTGCCCGAATTCGACCCCAGAGCCGGATACTGGTGGAACTTTCTCGTCCAAATGTTCTACAACCCAGTCCTCGCCCTCGTTAAAGCCTCGATCCTGGTTTTCCTCCTCCGTCTTGGAGGTCACAAGCAGTCGGTACGCTGGGCCATCCACGCCTTGAACATCTTCAACGCTTTGCACGCTGTTTCCATCTTCTTCACGGCCCTATTCCAGTGCCTACCGATGGAGGCCAATTGGGATTTCTCGCTGCGAGAGGACCCCGATACAAAGTGCATCCATAATTCTTTTCACATCATTGCATCTTGCATCACAATTTTTACCGACATTTTAATCCTTGCTCTACCATTCTGGATCTTCTTGGGTCTTACAATGCCTTGGGCAGCTAAGCTGGCGGTTGTTGGCGTATTTCTCCTCGGTTCCGTGTAAGCTTATGCTGTCTTGATTATCGATAGATCTTGGATAAAGCTAATATTTCTAGTGTCGCCATTGTAGGCATCATCCGTGTCGTGAGCATCTACGACCTTCTCCTCACGACTCCCGAGCCCGGCGAAGACACTTTCCACAGTATTTCACCTGTATGGTCTATTGTCGAAACGAACGTCGCCATCATCTGCGCATCGATGCCTGCTCTTCGCCCTCTCTTCCGTGGATGGTTTCCCAAATTGTTTGGTGGAAGCTCAAGAAAGACAACTAGGGCGCCGTACAGAAATACCTATGGTACCAGCACGCGAGGAGCGAACGGGCTGCGATCAGCTAATTATGATGGACCGAGCGAGATTCGATTGAAAGATCTACGAGGCTCACGAGCTCATCATACCGAGATCCGCAGTGTATCGCCTAACGGGTCTGAGGAGGAAATCATGACCTACAACGGCATCATGCGGACGGTAAATGTCGATGTCGCTTACGAAAACACTTCGACACAGAGCGTGTCAGAGTCACGAACATCAGGCGATTTGAAATTCGAGAATAGATCCTCTAACCCTAGGTACGAGGTATAAATTTTTTTTTTT
>JALNIO010002220.1:1035-15453 GCA_023509875.1 Rugonectria rugulosa | reverse complement strand
GCATATAGATGACGATGACGACGAGTTTGAGGATGATCTAGACGTTCTACGTGGCTATTCTCTTATATCCACAACTACACGAAGCAATATCTATGAGATGCATTTTCTTATACAATTCTGTACGCGAGTTTGGTTGTCCAGAGTGGAAAGAGCTGAACAATGGAAACAAGCTTTTTTCCTTGCTATGGTGGATCATTTCCCGTCTGGTATATATGAGACTTGGCCGACATGCCAGATGTTACTTCCTCACGCCAAATCTATTGTGGAGGGGGAACCCGCTGAAGAAAACCGGCAGCAGTGGTCTACCCTGGCTACAAATTATGCGCAATACCTTAGCCAGACAGGCAACTACAATACAGCCGAGGTGTTAAATAAGAGGGTTATGGAAACGAGAACAGCCATTTACGGAGCCGATCATGCTTCTACGCTGACCAGTATGTCCCATCTTGCATTAACATTTTATTACCAAGGCCGATGGGAGGAGGCGGAGAAGCTGTTTTTGCAGGTAGTGAAGACTCGTAAGAGCAAGCTGGGAGCCGATCATCCTTCTACACTGACCAGTATGTCCAATCTTGCATCAACATACAGCGGCCAAGGCCGATGGGAGGAGGCGGAGAAGCTGGAGGTGCAGGTAATGGAGACTCATAAGAGCAAGCTGGGAGCCGATCATCCAGATACGCTGACCAGTATGGCCAATCTTGCGTCAACATATTGTTACCAAGGCCGATGGGAGGAGGCGGAGAAGCTGTTTGTGCAGGTAATGGAGACTCGTAAGAGCAAGCTGGGAGCCGATCATCCAGATACGCTGACCAGTATGTCCAATCTTGCATCAACATACAGGAACCAAGGCCGATGGGAGGAGGCGGAGAAGCTGGACGTGCAGGTAATGGAGACTCGTAAGAGCAAGCTAGGAGCCGATCATCCAGATACGCTGACCAGTATGGGCAATCTCGCGTCAACATACAGCGACCAAGGCCGATGGGAGGAGGCGGAGAAGCTGGAGGTGCAGGTAATGGAGACGAGTAAGAGCAAGCTGGGAGCCGATCATCCAGATACGCTGACCAGTATGGGCAATCTTGCGTCAACATTTTGTTACCAAGGCCGATGGGAGGAGGCGGAGAAGCTGTTTGTGCAAGTAATGGAGACTTGTAAGAGCAAGCTAGGAGCCGATCATCCTTCTACGCTGACCAGTATGGCCAATCTTGCGTCAACATTTTGTTACCAAGGCCGATGGGAGGAGGCGGAGAAGCTGTTTGTGCAGGTAATGGAGACTCGTAAGAGCAAGCTGGGAACCGATCATCCAGATACGCTGACCAGTATGGCCAATCTGGCCTTCACATGGAAAGCCCAGGGTTGTTTGCAGGATGCTGTAACTTTGATGCAGCGTTGCGTTGCTGCTCGGAGCCAAGTGCTAGGCAAGGGTCATCCAGACACAGTATCTTCTTCAGCAACCTTAGGTAAATGGCAGGCAGAATGAGTTACTAGCCACGACAGTCATACATACGCTTATTTTAAGATGAACTCCCGAACTGCGTGATGCGTGCAAGGCTATGGTCTTGGTGTCGAAGTCCCCTTTTAACAAGTACACGCTTGGCAGCATCCAGCTGTGGCACCATGATAGTCATGAAGGAAAAGAGTTCCCAGCGTGTGGTGGAAGGAATGAGGAAGCCGAAGCAGTCGACGACGGGAGTATGATAGGTTTTAGCCAACAGCGTCGGGCGGGGCAGAAAGATACTTGTTCTGGCTAATGGAGGGCATATTTCTATATACAGTAGAAGGGGGGTACTTGGTAGGTACAAGCTCAGAACGGACGCAAGCCGTAAGTGTCCAGAAATGGACACTTTAAAAAGAGTTATCTAGTCAATCCCGCGACACCCATTTCGCCTTTTACTGTAGTCTCAATAAAACAAAGCACGAGATGAATACCACGCATGATGGAACAGACGCGAAGCCGTTTGCTTCCGTTCTCATTAGTAATTATCGTATATCTTTTATGTACGCTGTATAGCCCGACCTGTCTTTATACTTGCAGTTCTATACGTCCATCATACTGCAACATCTTCTACCCTCGCTGCGTGCGAATGCGCATGCGTCTGTACCAGCTCAACGTCGCTGCTGTGACTTCGTTTCCCTTCACTCCATCCCGAGTCCTCGGCTTCGTAATCCATCGTGCGGCTCAGCGTGTTGGACCGCACTTTTCGAGTCCTTATCTTCCCTATCGTCCGTATCGTATCGGTAACCTTGGAAGACCCTCTGTGCGAATTTCGTGATGAGCCCTCCCCGTTGCGGCTGAAATATGGCCGCAGAGATGGCAGGCATGTGATGTTGAGACCGAGATTGCACTCGAGAACACTCCAGAGAACTGAGCAGTAGCTGAGTTAATTTGTGTCTTGGAGGGGCCATAAGAACAGTTGCGCTCTCACCTTGTAAGCTGATTGGGCCAACATCGTAGACTTGCGATCGGATAACGAGGACGAAACGAAGAAGCGAAAAGGTCATTGTGATGAGGCCGAAAAGTAGTGTGCAGTAAATTCCCAGCCTGAGTGATCTCCGAAGGTTGATGCCTTGGATAATCAGCCACGGCAGCATAAAGACTACCCGAGGCATTCATGTCAGTCTGAACATGCCGTCTTCGACTTTGGGCAACTTACCCAGGAAATCCCCAGTGAAATGGAGCGCCCAAGCAATGATAAAGATAACCTTATTCTTAGAAGGCGGGCAAGTTGACTCTGGCCGTAAATCCCTGGTCAAGTCAGTCACTCCTCACTTTCATCTCAAACCGAGCGACACTCACCAATATGTGGATAGGGGAGTGCATAGTAAAAACAGGGCAAGCACACTGACAGCGTAGGCTGCAGCAACATACACCACTGTCCCCCACAGAAATATTCGCCTCTTGACCATGAATTTGGGGAAAATCTCGAGGTACATTGACAAGAGGGCCCCCTTGCAGAGATAAAAGGTTGTGAACAGGGGGAGGTTGAATATCCAGTAGACCTGTTGGGCCGCTCGTCAGCAACCACTGATTCCCGTTCCCTTTCCCGCAGCAAACAATACCTTGTATATCTCCGTGACTTCTTCCGGGCTGCCCTCGTATCCCTCCAGAGTGCTGTCGAGATCCGGCTCGAGCGCCTTGTCGTGCATCAAAACCACCGTGAGGCTGACAGTCGCAAGAGCAGAGGCCCACCCAATAATCATCATATAGTCGCTGGTCAATAATCGTCGCCTCTGTATACTTATTCGTAAATATAGTCGAGCAATGATGAGCGCTGCTGCAACCGCAAGGAGCAGCCACCCCGCCAGCTAAAGGCTTTGTGTTAACGAGTGCATCACATCCGTCTCGGACTGCGAGAAATCCCACCATAATCGGAACAGGCCCGGACCCTGTCACCATGTTGAGCTAGGGGCTCTTTGCCAGGCACGCGGAATAATGGACGAGAGTTGGGAGAAGTAGGTAGCCGATATAATAGGTTGGCCAGGGTCTTCCGTCTCTAATTCAAAGAGTTCAAAATCTTGAACAAGAGATCACCAAGTGCACCACTGACCAAGCAGCTGGCTGCACCAACGAGAAGTCTTGCATTCCTCCATAGAATAGATGGGAGAGGCCCAGAGGCCTATATAGTTTCGTACGAGACATTCGCGGCCCAACGTGGCGTGTGTAGGTTTCCCTCCATCGCCCGTCATAATGAAGCCTCCTAGCCCGATTAGATGGAATAACTCGACAATTTCAGCTACTGCAACCTTGATATGGACGCTCCGGTACAGCCTATGCCGCTTTCGGCGGCAATCTGGGACTAATTCTCCGGTCTGAGCGCCGGTATTCCATTCCTGCCAGGCGTAGATCGTTCGGTTCAAGATTTCTGGGGAGCCGGCCTGCGGGTTGAGCACCTGCCACTGGGGATCATTGGTCCGGCTCGTACCTTATGGGAATAAGATCCCAGATGATGGTGAACGTCCAGACCGAACATCACCGAGTTCGGGTTCACAAGGATGCCGTGGATGCTTAGAGCCCCTTGGAAGGGAGGGTTTTGGTGTCTTGGCAGCCATTGACGTGCTTACCTGATGCCCCTTCGCTTTGTCCTTTCCGGTGATTTGGAAGCTTTGTATCGATCCACGTGCCGAGTGAAGCCTGAAAATCTCGCCTCTTGGATGGGGACTTGAGTTTGGTCGGTGGTTTACTCATCCTGGCTGCCAAGCATCCCAAGATGCCGAAACTTGCGCTGGATTCTGGGCAATGGCGTGACAAATGGACGAAGACGAGATCCAGAGTGTCCTGATAAGATAGAGGGTGAGATTTCTCTCGCTTTCATCGAGATCTATAGACGTTCTATTTTAGTTATTTCCGATTGTCTGATGTGCATGGTGCACCACTGGGACTCCCTACGAGCCACTTGAATGAGCATGGCGGTTCGATCTCTCATACGCTACAAATACTGATATGATGTATCGAGGTTGAGCTGACGTGTCACCGGATCATCGAATCTCTGGTTTCCTCTTGCTTCCCAACGGGGCGGGTGATTTGAGCGGGTACAATGACGCCCAGTACGCCGACAGATAACAATGACTTCAACCCGGTCGATTGAGACTTCATCATTCAAACGTTATGCTGGGGATGCAAACGAACCAAACAATCTTTGTCTGGTATTCTCATCCGGAACGACGGAGACCATGATCCAGAATGCCAAGGCTTGGTTCACCTGGAGATGGAGGCATCCGGGTCGACGGGATCTATTCTGACTCGGGACTTTGCGCGTCGCGCGCAAGATCTGGTGGGATGAAGCGGAAATTTAAGGCTGAATGCCTTGGTTGATTGATAATTCCTAGATTTGGTCGCCTCCATTTAGGCATGAGTCGCCCTTCAGGCTGGATCGTGTCATTCGTGACTCAGGAATGGATCTTTAAGCTCGCGTGCCATGCCATGCGCTCTCGACCCGCGAAAGTGAAAACAAAACCTTGAATGATCATCTTCGAATCTGATCTTTCCCTAGGCAATGAACCTCTTATCAGGCTTCTCTGTCTAACGAGGTATGCCAAGCTCGAGTGCACGCATGCAGGACGACGGCGGCGGCGCCAGTGAGAGCCATGGCTATGTGGCCTCCCAGGCTAGTGCACACTTCTTCTATCCATTCATGCGAACACTAAAACTCTAGGAACTGGGCACTGAGAATGAGTAAGACGTGAATATGCAAATAAAATGGTACCGAGGAAGCAGACCCTGCGACTCAGACATGGTTGAACTTGACGGTGATAGCTGATAATGATCTGGGAACGAGTTAATTCAACGTATTGGCTATGGTCCTCTCGCGCTTCCATGAACCCATGTGCGTATAAACGGAGATGCCTCTTGAAACCAGGCTTGCAACAAACTGTGATGCTCTTACCCGCATGTTATGGTGTTTATCGAATGCCAATGGGTAAGATCCACCCGTAGGTATGCGAAATCGCTTGGCCATGAGGAGACGGGTATCTGGATAACATGGAGGCCTAAAGCGTATTGTTGAGGGATGAGTAACGTATTTCGACAAGTATCCCGGTAAGAAGTAGGTTTGTGCGTTTAAACAACGTTCAGACATGACGGATCCTTGAGCTTTCATAGTCTCACTCCTCAATCCACTCAAGTAGTCGTTCTGTGACTTCGAATGACGGCTGGGGAGAGCATGGAGCTGCAAGGCCGAGTGCATTGCGCATATAGATACAGTGCAACAGCAAAATGTGAGTGTGTTGACGAATTAGGAAGGAATTTTCGGATGTGGCTTCATCCTCATTGGGAACATTTGCAAGCCACATCCGCCTTGTCCCCCGCTGTCAGCATTTCCCTCATTCAACTCACTTGCACATTCATTTCATGAAGATATTAAACCTCTGGTTTCGACTCTCTTGGCCACCTAAACGTGGGCTCATCCCGACAAGCTCTCCTTTGAACAGTTGATATATTTGCAGAGCCAGCAAGAATTCGAATGCAGGATTGCCTCGATCAGTCCTTCGCGGACCCAGGTTGCGACCTGATTTCTCCAATAACTGGCTACCCAGATAGTTATCATGGGTAGCATATTGGGCCGAAGGCATTTTCCCCTCGAACGACGCGACTCCTACTCTCAGCATCCTATTCTAGGTAATCGTGCAATCTGATCATGTTGCTTGAGACTGGGATGCCGATAATCGAACCTTGTACGAGGACTTGATACGCCCCTTCGACTCTGTGCAATATCGGCAGCTATTTCAGCCTGGCCGACAAACAACATACGGAATAGCAATGATGGTGTCTCAGTCGTTAGACATTGCAGTCGCAGAGATGCCGCCTCGTGCATTAATGTTTCTGGTTCCGATGCCCTTAGTTCGAGGGCCGTATTGAATATCAAGTTCGGTGCAGGGTCCAACGTCGCAATACCGAAGAGAGGGCAACGAAGCGAGGGCGCGATACCTCACACAAAGCTGTGCCTCAGTGGTATTCCTTGGTGGCATCAAAAACGGGCCTTGTCTGGTTGGTTCGTTTAGCTTTGGCATTGCCTGAGTGCAACGCTGCAGGAAGATGGAGTGCAGGAGTCTTGATTCGAAGATTGATTCCAAGATTTGGGTGTCATGGATTGAGGGAGGCAAGATGCCTATTCGACGGGCAAGGTTGATGTCCTTGATTCCTGCTGCGATGAAAAGGTTGGTTTGTCAGTCTGTTGGTGATGAGTACATGTACAAGTACAGGTACCTGTTAACGCTTGTGTCAGGGTTATTGCCAGAGCTCCAATGCACCCCACACAAGTCACGACGTCATCAACGCTGTAAGGCAGGTACCTACCATGGTAAGTTATATTCCTCAGATATCATACCAAGTTCTTTGTTCTTGTAGATAATTGCTGACACTCAGAAGGACTCAAAATAAGAAATGGCTTCATGATATAGCAATCGGTTCGGTCAGATCCAGTGGCTCGTTCTCATGCGAGTTAATCGTCAAATCTTGACTCCATTCCATTTCGGGATGGTGAGAGACAAGAACCTGGTTGCGCTGAACATGGAGTTTTTAGCACTGGCTGGTAGGTACTCATCCTGCAGCCAATATCCAAGGTTACCTAGGTAGGTAAGGTAGTCAAGCAGGTTTTCTGAGCACATGCATGAGGTACCTTACCCCTTACACGCGCACGACAACAGTTCTTCGGTGCAACCTTGGCTGCATCCAGTTTCAATTGCCGGCATCTTCACTTGTTGATCCCTCATCAAAGCCACAGGCGCCCTCTTACGCGCAAATGAAAATGACAATCATCTCGAAACATGCGTCGTCCGTGATGGCATGACACCATCTGTACGAAATACCTCGCTAGGGCCAGCTGGGCCAGCCATCCCCAGGCCGGGGTTCGCCGCTAAGGAGAAAACTCCAGCACTGACCCGCCTGAAACTCCTCCACTAAGCCGCTATGGCGCTGCAAGCTCCCCACTACCGTCACCTCCAGCCAACCGCGTGCCGCTATGAACGTCATCGTTTGTCGAACTAAGTCGCCCCGAGGTAGCTCCCTCCAGTTCAGTCGCACAATCAGGACGGGAGCTTTGTCTTCCTTGGTCTTCTCCTCCATTTCTGACTTGAGAAGATTGCTGTCTCTCTTTTTCCTCCTTCACCTCATCGCTCAGGACCGAGACAATCCCCTTGGAGCGTCCGACGGCTATCAGCAGGCGCCGTTCCCTGCGCCTCTACTCCCGTCCGCCTATCGCGCCATTGTCGTCGTACGCTGGTTCCTCCTTATCATATGGAGTAAAGCCGTGCTGTTGGGTTCAGAATTGAATAGACGAGGCGCTGCCATATCTCCTGGGTTACCGCTGCAGCCTCTCCCTGTTGTCAAAACCGCCGTCCCGCAAACAAACAGCTGCTGTCACCAGCTCTTGACACAAGCGTCGCCTTATCGTGACATTATTCTTCAGCTCGACACGACCAACATCGACTCTCGACATCATGCCTCGATGGAATCGGTTCAGCGGCCTCTTTGGCAGCGACCGTGCCAATGGCGGAAGCTCCAGTCGTATGGCCTGGCTCCAGGAAGAGGAGCGTGCTCGTGAGTTCCATCGTCATCAATTGCGCTGAGACCGTTCGTTTGAACGTACCAGAGGCTAACTACTGCCTGCCTCAGTGCTTCCTCATCACCGTAACCAGAATATCAGCTCCGCCGTTCCTGCTTTTGAGGTCACCAAGGTCTGCTTGCGACTGCGCCACCTTATCCGCGAATGTATCCCGTGCGAGCTCGAGGAAGGCCAAATTACCCGCTCTCACAGTACAGTTATTACCAAGAAGGTGGTTCAGGCTGCGAGAGAGGCTGGGGGATCTCAATATAAAGGATGCGTCGTATGTGGAACACGATACCCTCTCCAAGCGTCTATAATGTCTAACGTGTATTCCGCAGGTCTACGCCCTCCTTGTGAACTTGCAATGGTTCAAGCGAGAGGCCCTCCTGGAATTGTGGGATGCTGAACTTCATGCAATTCGTGCTACGGCCTGTACCGTCATTGCCAAGCAAATGTGAGTTGACGAGTTCAAGGCGCATTCATTTCTTTGCTCTTGCTGATCGCTATGCCACAATAGCATCGAAGGCGAAGAGGATATGGAGTATCTCCTCCACACTGTTCTTCTCCGTCGTTACTCGATCCTCCTCGACAACGAGCCTACGCCCCCGGTCAACGTCATCGAGAAGGCCGTCGACCTTCACGCTGTTCGCGTAATCGGCTCCTCGGGCTACCAGAAGTGCATTGCTTACCTTTGGCGAGGATGGCTGGTCCAGGATGAGGACGATCCGTCCGTATTTGTCGACTATGAGGATAAGGACAACTGCAGCTTCATTGTTCACATGGATCCGGATCGTATGCGTGCTCCCCGAAACCAAAACGCTGCCCAAGTGCTCATTTCTCTCGTCTATCTCGGCCTCTACACTGCAGCCATCAACTCTGTCAATCCTTCCGGTGAGCTCGATGGTGCTGAAGTTGCTCTGTATGTTTTCACCTTTGCTTATGTTGCCGACGAGCTTGTCAAGCTTTACAAGGCCGGATATCACATCTTGGGCTTCTGGAATGCCTTCAATGGAACCCTCTATTCCTTGTTGACCGTTTCCCTTGCCTTCCGGATCGTTGGCTTGTCCTACACTCACAACGAGCACCTCCGTCAAAAGTACACCCTGGTTAGCTACAATATGCTGTCCTTTGTTGCTCCCTTGTTTTGGGGGCGACTTCTACTCTATCTTGATAGCTTCCGTTTCTTTGGTGCTATGCTTGTAGTGCTCAAGGTCATGATGAAGGAGTCGGTCATCTTCTTTGCATTGCTCATCATTGTCATCATCGGTTTCATTCAAGCCTTTATCGGTCTCGATCTTGCGGATGATCATGTTGCCGGTGATGTGTGGTTTATGGCTGAGGCCATGTTGAGAGCCATTATGCAAAGTCCCGAGTTTGGTAGTATCGAGGGATTCGGGTATCCTTGGGGTTTGATTTTATACTACGTCTTTACTTTTGTTGTCATGGTAAGTTGTATCAAACACGTCGTTTCATGGATGAAAAGTCTTACAGTATTCGCAGATCATTCTCCTCAACATTCTTATCGCGCTCTATAACTCGGCTTATAGCGACATTTACGAGAATGCCGATGACGAATACCTGGCGCTCTTTGCCCAAAAGACAATGCAGTTCGTGAGGGCACCCGACGAGAACGTGTATATTGCGCCCTTCAATCTCATTGAAATCATCATCTCTGGTCTACTCGAATGGTGGATGAACAAGAAGACATACGAGTTCATCAACGACTGCGTCATGGGCACTTTGTACGCGCCTCTGCTCTTTGTAGCCGCCTATTTCGAGACCCGTACTGCGCATTCTATTCGGAGAAATAGGGCTGCCGGTGAAGAAGACGACGATCAGGTACAAGCTTGGGAGCAGCTCTCTCACCAGGTCGACTTTGAGTCGGAGGGATGGACCAAGACTTGTGACAATGCCAAACCTAATGTTGAAGAGGAACCGGCCGTTCTCGAAGTTCGCAAGCTGCGCGCCGAAGTGGACAGCTTGAAGGCTTTGCTGCAAAACATCAATGAAGCTCTTAGCTCCAAGACTGAACTGAATGGTCAGGATGAACAGCCAAAGTCGGGATTGCCGAAGCTCGTGACCCAAGAAACTGAAACGACCTTGAAGGAAGACTCGGAAGCGAGTCAAAAGGCGGATCCGGAAGAAAGTCGAAAGACGAGCCAAGAAGAGAGTCAAGAGACAGTACATGAAGAGAGCCAGAAAACAGTCCCGGAAGTCAGCTACGCTGAGGCCTTGCAAAAGGATGCCCCAGAGTCTTCTCACGAGGCAGAAGCGTCCGATATCCCGGAGACGCCGGCCACGGATGCACCCGAGCCCGAGTTCCAAGACACATCAGAAGCTGCCGAGGGTCAGGAAGCCTCGGGTGCCGGTGGCAAGAACAAGAAGAAGAAGAACAAAAAGAAGAACAAGGGCGGTGCCGGCGGCAGTAGCGGTGGACCTTCAGGCGCTTGAAGGGTGTCAGCATGATGTCTTTCGGGGCCGTGCATCCTCGAAGAGGAAGTTCAATGTCCATTGTTGCATTGACAAGTGATTCTTGGGGGTTGGCTGTTTTGGTCTGTTTACGTTTGGTTCGGATGGTTTCATTTGCTCTGGTTCGGTAAATACGCATGTACGTCTTTTCTGTTGGTTCGAGTATGCAATCGATAATGGCAATTTGAGTGTGTATACGTCAAAATCGCTTTCCGCGTGGTTTACCTCATAATAATGTCTTACAATATACAATGTCAAACTGTCCTTCCGGTCCCTGTTGAATGAATACAGCACTTGCTCATCATAGAACTCTGTCAAGAAGCAGCAATCCGAACATACCTACATGTAGCAGGTGATTCAATCCATAGCTTTGAATGCCTGAATATCTTTCTCTCTTGCCAAGATTATCACTGATACACAATCGCGGCAATCATGGATTGATCTTTATCAAGTCTATTTTGGCTCTATCTATTGCTAGCCTCCAATTCCGCCCGAAGCCAAAGAGCTTTTAATACATCTAGGATCCTCCAATCCTAAATACATCTTTGTCCCCAAATCCTTCGGGGGGCAGTCTAACAGGGCGCCAGATTCTACCGGAGCCCAAGGTGTGCTGTCCATCCATTACTAAAAGACGCACCCTGTAACTTTTCGTTGATCAACGCAGGACAAAGGAAACATGGTATGAGGTCATAAGAAGAGGTAGTTGTCGTTAGAACGTAGTCGTGTAGGTAGGGGTGGCGTCAGAGAGAGAAGCTTAGAAGTCGTCCTCATCGCTGAAAACCTCCTCACCACGCTTGCGGCGGGCCATACGCTCTGTCGAATAGTTAGCTTCTGTTTTGCGTCATCTATAGGAACATCATTAAACTTACCCTTCTTCTTCTTACGGGCCTCAGAGGAGGTGAGCTTCTTAGCCTTCTTGGTGGAAACAATCTTGTTACCCATGGCATCGAACTTGTCCTCCTCATCACCCTCATCCGCCTTGAGGCGAGGACCAGAACCCTGACCCTGGACCCAGTTGTGTCCGGAAGGAGTCATCTTACCGTCCATGACGGCCCAGACCTCCTCGGTCAAGTCCTTGGTGAACTCGGCAGAGTGAGTAATGATGATGACACCACCCTCGAACTTCTTGAGGGCCTTGGACAGGGCACCGAGAGAGTCACGATCGAGATAGTTGGTGGGCTCGTCAAGAACGATCAAGTGAGGTCGCTGCCATGAGCAGGCGGCAAGGACAGTCTTGACACGCTGACCACCAGAAAGACCACGCATGCGGGAGTGAGAGACAAGCTCAGCATCCAGACCGAAGTTGGCGCAGTGAGTCTCAATCTCCTTTCGGACCAGAGGTCGGAACTGACCAGAGGCAAGAGCCTCCTTCATATCGACATCGGCAACCATCTTCTGGTGAGAGGCCAGAAGCTCGCTACGGGGCAACCAGGCATTGTCGGCAGTCATCATGGGAACCCAGCGCTCGTTCTTCATGCCAAGGTTCTCTCCCAGAGCGAAAGAGCACTCGTACTCGTAGCTGTTCTTGAACTTACGACGGCTGTGGATGCCAATGACTCGGCGAGGGCTGCCCTCGACCTTGAAGATCTTGTCCATAGCCTTCTCGTCGGCCTCGGTGATGATCTTGTTGGCACGGTCCATGGTCTCACGATCCTCACCAGTCTGGAATCGCCACTGAATGTACTCGGAGGGAGTCTTGTCCAAGTGGTTATCGATGTGGGCGAAAGCGTGCTGCTTGATGTAGGCGATACGGATGTTCTCGTGCTGGTAGATCTCACCACCAGTGGGGATGAGCTCACCGCACAGAACGTTGATCAGGGTGGACTTGCCAGCACCGTTGGGACCAATGACGGCAATACGGGAGCCAAGAGAGCACTGGAAGGAAATGTCGGTGATCTGAGGCTTGGAGGTACCGGGGTACTGGAAGGACATCTTGGTGGCACGGAGAATGGCCTTGGCCTTGGTCTTGACACCCTCGAGGAAACCGGGCTCAGGGAAGCTGAACTCGATCTCGGAGGCACCGAGCTCGTAGTAGGATCGGGCGGAGGGAACACGCTGGACGAAGGCAGCCAAGTTACCCTTGTAGCGCT
This sequence comes from Rugonectria rugulosa, assembly GCA_023509875.1. Lineage (NCBI taxonomy): Eukaryota > Fungi > Ascomycota > Sordariomycetes > Hypocreales > Nectriaceae > Rugonectria > Rugonectria rugulosa. Next base: position 2,855 of record JALNIO010002220.1, on the reverse strand, counting down.
TGAGCTTGAAGCGCTCGTAGTGGACAATGTGCTGGCACACGTTGTCGAGGAAACCAGAATCGTGGGAGACGATGATGGAGGTGCAGGGGGAGTTGATAAGGTACTCCTCGAGCCACTTGACGTTCTTCACATCCAAATGGTTGGTAGGCTCATCGAGCAGCAAAATATCAGGGGCCTCGAAGACAGCACGGCACAGGGCCAGCTTCATCTTCCAACCACCGGAAAGGGCAGTAATCTCACCCTTGACCATCTGGTCAGTGAAGCCGAAGTCGTTGAGCTGCTTCTCGACATTGTCCTGGGTGACGTCAACACCGGCCTCGCCGAGCTTCTTCATGGTCCAGTCAATGGTGGTCATCTCGGTATCGGCAGAGTCAAGGTCGTGCTCGACGAAGACAGTCTTGACTTCGGACTGCTTGGGGAAACCCTCAACCTGCTCGTTGTTGATGGCGCGCATGAGGGTGGACTTGCCGGAACCGTTGGGACCGCAAAGACCGTAGCGCTGACCACGCTTGAGACGGAGATGAGTCTGGTTGAGAAGAATCTTGGCACCGTAGGCAAGGGAGAAGGTGCAGTTGCAAAGATCCTCACCCTCCTCCTCGTCCTCCTCGGCCTCAGCCTCGGCGGCAGCGGCAGGGATGGCGGTCTTGCGGAAAGACTCGACAATACCCTCAGCACTGTCGATTCCAGTAATGACAGAGATGTAGGGCTTGAGGTTGTCAACCCAGATGCTGAGCTCGTGCTCCTTCTCGTCAATCAGCTCACCAGCAATGGCGGCGATGTACAGGGCGACAGGGCCCATCTTCTCAAGGTAGTTACCGAACTTGGGCTTGATGGCGGCCTCGACCTTGGGGATAAGGACATTGAGAGCACTGTCGTTCTTGGGCTCAGGAATGACACCGTTCTTGACATCACCAACACGGTTGAGGGTGTCAAGAGCCTGCTTGGTCTTCTCACGAGCCTCGGGATCAGCCAAGTTGTCGTAGTTCTTCTGGAGACCAGGCATCATCTTGGGCAAGAAGGGGGCGACAATGTTAGGGTCGTCGACGAGCTTGCACATGTTGTCAACAATGACGGCGGCCTTTCGCTTAATGGCAGTCTCACGCTCAGCGAGACCACGGTCAAGAAGAGGGACCATGAGGGCCAGAGTGGGCTCCTGAACCTCAGTGACGAAAGTGGTAGCACCGAGCAAGTGAACAGTCTCAGGGACGTTCTCGGGCTTGGCGATACACTTAATGAGCTCGGGGATGAAGCGCTCGATATCTCTGTTGACGATCAGGGCGCAGAGCTTCTCCATGGTCTTGTAGGCACGCTCCTTGACCTCCTTCTTGGTATCCCACATGGATTCGGAAATGACGGGAATCAGATCGGGGACACGGAAAGCGAGCTGAGCAGGAGCGCTCTGGATGATGGCCTCGATGAAGTCGAGGGCGGCCATCTTTTCGGGCCACTTCTGGGCATTGCGGATGGACTCCATAATGTGAGGGAGGGCAGCCTTGATGGCATTGGCGTTGATGGCGCCAGCAATGGCGAGAACGGCACCAGTGGCGGCATTCTTCACAGCGGTGATCTTGTCACCAACGGCAGTGAGGACATTGGGGAGAAGGACAACGAGGTAGGGCTCGACGGTAGCGGAAACCTCGGCGTGGGAGGCAATGGCCTGAACAGCGATGGCGGCGCGCTCACGGGCGAGAGCGTCCTTCTTGTTGGACAGCTGCTTCTGGAGACCCTCGATAACCCTGTGAAAGCGGAAATTGTTAGCTTCGAGGTTCGCCACTAAAAAAGAAGATGGGTGGATGCCCAAGCGGTAGCAATGAGGTATT
>JALNIO010000225.1:0-14998 GCA_023509875.1 Rugonectria rugulosa | reverse complement strand
TCCTCCTTTTACAAGCTGTTTCCGCTTTGACCTTTTCCCGCAGTTGTGCAACTTCGGCTTTCCATCTCCCTCCTCCCCCACGAAACCCTCGCCGTCGGTAAGCATGACTTGTGACTTGAACCGACAACGGACAGAAACGTCCGTCGCCCATTCGCCACGGTTATTCCCTCCCGAAGGAATGCGCATGCCCAAGTCACGTAGTCTCCATCCAGCCCGCATTCGCATTCACGCTCATCACACTCCGAGGGTGTGTCATGTCCGTAAGCTGGACCAAATCGGGGCCCCCTACATATGTATGTACCTGTAGGTGCATATTGCTTCCCCATCCAGTCCAATCAATGTACAAAGTACCGCTGCAACCTCAACTTGTCCCAAAGACTTGCATCCCGTATTCAGATACTTTGATACCTCGACTCCCGCCTCCAACACCACCACCTCTACCTCGAGACACGGGAGCGGTATGCGGGCGGCTGAGTGTTCCGCATTTAATCCATACCTACCTACCAACCTGGAACTTGCAGTTGGACCTACCAGGCCAGGCCAGATCCAGCAGAATGCAGATGGCGGAAGCAAGGAAGGTTACGATTCTCGTTTCCCTCGTGCTTCCCTGTCTTGGGTTTGGGATGCTCGCCCCCTTCCTCCCGGGTCCGTCCCTGTCTCGGGCGATGCCCAAACAACGTGTCCAGCTCTTATAATACCTTCTGTACCTGGCGTCTGCCAAAAGAAATAAAAGTCTTTTGCTCCGGGGAACAGATCGACTGCCGATTCTTTTTTTTTTTACGCCTGTCTGCTCCTACCGGACGCCGGTATGCCGCCTCAATCCCCGCCCTGCCCGTCCTCGGTCGATGCATCCTTCGGTCCGTGGGCCGGATCATGTCGCGGGGGCTTCGACTTTACCTTGTTCTTCGAGGAGACGATTCTTGCCCTACCTGTGCTGTGCCTATTCATCGTTGCCCTCCCCATTCGTCTCCTGCATCTCGTCCGGGCGGATGCCAAAGTGCTTCAGAGTCGACTGCGACGCATCAAAAGTGTACGAGAGCCCCGCAGTGCTGCTTACCTATTTCGTTATTGCCATCAATGCCACTCCATCAACCCTGTGCGAAACATGATGATTGCTTTGTCCAGCGACACACTTCACCAGTTCATACAAAATATATGTCGCTAACCTATTCGCTGAAAACAGGCAGCAACTTTGTGCTATGTGGCTATCGAGCTCGTACTACTAATCCTGTGGCCGATTACAGCCTCCTCCTCACACCGGACATCCGCCACGATCCCTGCAGCAGCTCTTTCACTCTTCGCCTCCATCGGTGTTGCGGTATTGTCATGGTTCGAACACAGTGGCTCTATCCGACCTTCCTTCCTCCTCACCGTCTACTTATTCTTCTCGACCCTGCTCGACCTTGCTCGTACGCGAACACTATGGATGCTTGGATTGAGCTCTGCTGTCCCCACAGCCTTCACCGTGTCAATGGCTGTGCGGTGTATTATTCTCATCATCGAGTCGACTGAAAAGAGAAGGATTCTATCTGCAGGCGCCCGAGATCTTTCCCCGGAATCCACCAGCGGAACATTTAGCCGCAGCCTTTTCTTCTGGCTGAGCTCGTTGTTCCTGAGAGGATACAGAAAGATTATCAACCTAGACGACTTGTATCCACTAGACGCCGCTCTCGAATCGAACAACTTGCACCGTGACTTACAAGAAGCTTGGGACAAAGGTGAGTCCTCCAGGATCGTGGAGAGCATGCATACTAATGGAGTCAACAACAGTTCCAGACAAAAAACGCTCTGGCAGCCTCCTCTGGACCTGGATCACTGCCCAATACCAATTTTTATTACTCGCGGCGCTCCCCAAGCTAATGGTCATTGGACTATCCTTTGCCCAGCCATTTCTCGTATCAGATGCCATCGCTTTAGCCGGTACGCCGAGTAATGAGCGAAATAATAATGTTGGCTACGGATTGATCGGCGCGTACGTTTTCGTTTACGTCGGATTAGCGGTAAATATTCATCCAGCGACCTGGATGGTAACAACTGCTTATTTTGATGTCAGATCTCAACCGGGCAATACGAATGGGCCGCATATCGGACCTGTGCGGCCATGCGTGGCGCGCTGGTACCCTGTGTGTTCAACAAGACCCTCCTCCTAGACTCGGACGAGGCGAGCTCTGCAGCCTCTCTAACTTTGGTTACGACCGACATCGAAACCATCGCTCGAGGAATCATGGTTACGCATGAGGTTTGGGGCTCCATGATTGAGATCGCGTTGGCTATCTGGTTGCTGGCTCGTCAGGTTGGAGTCGCTTGCACTGTCCCAGTGGGACTCACCTTCCGTACATATCTCTTCTCTATCCTTCGACTTCTCATTTCTAATGTTTTTATTAGTTGTAATGGTAGGCGCTATCTTTCTAGCAGCCCCAACAGGCGTCAGACAAGCGGCATGGATCAAAGCATCGCAGCTGCGTGTAGCGACAACCTCAAAAACACTGGGAAGCATCAAATCTCTGAGGCTTTCAGGATTAAACAATATCGCATTCTCACTCGTTGAAAGGCTACGAGCCAAGGAGATTGATATTTCGCGTCAATACCGATTCTTCCTCGGCTTTGCGGCCACACTTTGTACGTAAAGCAGAGCCTAACGTTTGCTTCAACGCCCAGCTAACGTCGACTCCAGCCAATTGCACTCCCATTCTAACACCTGTCCTCATGTTTATCACATTTGCTGGCATATCTTCCAACGGCAGTGAGACGCTGACAATTTCGAAGGCTTTCACCTCTCTCACTTTGGTTCAGCTTCTGAGTACACCTTTGGCCCGTCTGCCATACAGTATGCCCATTGTTGCGGGCGGTATCGCGTCCTTGGCACGGATCCAGAATTATCTAGCTCTGGATGAAAGAACAGATAAGAGATTGTTGCAGACTGCCGAAGTCGGCGGTGGCGATCAAGAACTGGACGATCATGACACCACTCTAGATACATTCTCGTCGGAAAAGCATGAAGTCAGTTCTGGTCCTAGTAACGATAAAGAAATCCTAGAGAAGGCGCCCGACTCTCGGGATGTAATTGCATCGATCCAGGGTTCCTTCTCATACCCAGATGCTGCAGAACCCGTTTTCAACATCGACAAGTGGGAAATTCAGCGCGGAACTTTCACCCTCGTCACGGGCCCTGTTGGATGTGGTAAATCAACATTGTTGCGAGCTGTCCTTGGCGAACTGGGTGCTTTCAAAGGCACGATCCAGGTCTCATGTCCCGAGATCGCCTATTGTTCTCAATCGTCTTGGGTTCCGGCAAGGAGCGTCAAACAAGTCATTCTAGACGACGCTCCTTTCGATATGCAGTGGTACAACCAAGTCCTTGACGCGTGCGCACTGCGAGCCGACCTAGATGAGTGGCCCATGGGTGAGAATACCCAAGTTGGAAGTACTGGCATTTCACTGAGTGGTGGCCAGAAGCAACGAATTGTGAGTTGAGGTCCACGACTCCCACCTTGGATCAATTAATTGACCAACGTCCCATAACAGACTTTGGCTCGGGCCGTTTACTCACAGAATCAGCTCCTCCTCATAGATGATGTGCTGAGTGGTCTAGATCTAGAGACCAAGGATAAGGTAGTCAACAGTCTACTAGGGCCGCAAGGTCTACTTCGGCGACGCAACGTCACTACGGTGTCAGCATCCTGCGATCGTGAGTCCACAATTGATCCTCCATGAATGACCGCTCATCCCAACCTATCAATTCTCAGCTCACCTAGCATCCTCGGCCGATCGAGTCGTGGTGTTTGACGAACACGGCGGACTTGAAGAAGCAAACTCCAAATGTGTCAAAGAATTCTCCCCCGTCGTGCGCTCGTCTAGTGAGGAGGACAGCAGCACCGTGGCTGAGAGTACCCGTCAGCAACTGCCAGAACAAATTCCCGTAGTCCCCCCGGAGAATGACGATTTAGCACGCCAGACTGGAGACGCGGCCGTATATATGTATTATTTCCGGTCAGCTGGCTGGCTTCCTTGTTTCATCACATTGGTCGGGTTAGCAGTGTACGCGTTCTCTTTATCGTTTCCAAGTGAGCCCCCCCTCCCCAACAATAAGAACAATCAAGAAGGGCAGGCTGACGGTAGACTCCAGCATTATGGCTCAAGTGGTGGTCCGAAGCCAACGAAAAGGCACCAAATTCGAACTTGGGGAAATGGCTTGGCGTGTACGCCGCTTTAGGTGTCGCGGGGATTTTCGGTTTCTTGGTCGGGGCATGGTCAGTACTATTTCACTCTCCGCATCATATTCTAATCTATCCCCAGGGAAATTCTCCTCGTAATCATCACAAAGTCCGGTCTCTATTTCCACACCATGCTGACAAACACTGTATCTCGGTACGATGAAATCTCCAAGGCGTATAGTAGAAGATCAAAAGTTCAGGCTAATCGGCCCAAGGGCCACAATGCAGTTCTTTGCTACAGTCGACCACGGAGTCACTATCAATCGGTAAGTAGCAATGTCGAAAATAACAATCGCTCTTTATCTGAACCACGAACCAGATTTAGCCAGGACCTTCAACTAATAGACATGGAACTACCCGCGGCAGCCATCAATACAGCAGCTCGTGAGTGGATCGCCAATTATATAAATGCGCCTTTGGCATGATACTGACAAGTCCACAAAGAGGTCCTCATTGCCCTTGCACAGTTCATCGTGATCGGTATCGCGTCGCGATTCGTTGCCATCGTGTTCCCATTCCTAGTGATACTCTTCTTCTTAGTGCAGAGAGTTTATCTTCGCACTTCTCGGCAACTGCGGCTGCTTGACATTGAACACAAGGCGCCATTGTACTCTCACTGCATAGAGACAATAAATGGGTTGACAACAATACGAGCTTTCAAGCGGGAAACTCAGTATGAGCAACGATTAAAGAAACTACTTGATGAATCGCAGCGGCCATATTACCTATTTCATTGCCTGCAAGCATGTCTAATGGTCATCTTAAACATGATCATTGCAATCTTAGCCACACTCATCATTATTTTCTCTACAACATTACGGGAACAAATCGGGCCTGGGTACGTTGGTGTAGCACTAACCAATATTCTCTCTGTGAGCAACACTATCAAATCTCTCATCGCAGCCTGGGTCACCCTGGAAATCTCTATTGGAGCTGTCGCTCGTGTGAGAGGTTTTGTCAAGCAGACAAAACTGGAGGAGCCCTCCGGTCCTACAGCAACAGCTCCCACCGAGTGGCCGACCAACGGAGACATTCAATTCCACAACGTCTCTGCTTCGTACGGGTACGTCTTATCAACAATCTCATCTGTTCGTTTTGTTTACAAATTTTAGGCCCTCTGGTACAGCTTTGACAGACGTGTCATTGTCCATCCAATCGGGACAAAAAGTGGCCATCTGCGGAAGGTCTGGAAGGTAAAGCCACTCATGACTCCCGATCCAGGGCTCCTCCATCGCTGACATTTACGTTCTATTCAGCGGCAAGACATCCCTTGCTCTCTGCCTGTTCCGTATGCTTGACATTGACCAAGGCGAACTCATCATTGATGGTGTCAACATCCTTACTTTAGATCCCGAGTATATCCGGACCAACCTCGTGGCCATCCCCCAGGACACGTTTATACTTGAGGGCACGATCCGACTCAATTTGGATCCATCCGAGAAGCTGGAGGAATCCAAGATTATTGACGCTCTGGAACAGCTACAATTATGGGAAGCCGTCCAGAAGCGAGGGGGCCTGGATGTGGCGATCGAAGACAGCACGTTTTCTCAAGGAGAACTACAACTTCTCAACTTTGCTCGTGCTATGCTTCGCAACAGCCGCATCATAGTTCTTGACGAATCAACAAGCAGGCAAGTGTCAACATTTGACAAGGAGAAGTTCAAGTACAGCTAACATCAACATACAGCTTGGACAAAGATGCGAAAGAGATTGTCAACCACGCAATAAAAACGACATTCTCGAAGTGGACCACCATTTCAATTTTGCACCATCTCGACACAATCCACGAATATGACTTTGTCGCACTGCTAGATGGTGGGAACTTGGTTGAATTCGAGGACCCAAATTCTTTGCTAGCGAGGGACTCTGCATTTCGGCGATTATACAATTTCCAAAAGGAACAAAATCTGTCCGACTCTTAGCAGGGCTTGGCGAGGATAGTCTCATTTATTTTATCCGGTACTCTCTCTTGTCAATCCCATTACGAGTGTGCTCTATAGTCTTTGTTCTACATTCTGCATATTGGTTATTGTTTGAACTCCGAACTTGCAGCAAGCCATGTGAGATTTCCATCAAGCATCTCAATGTATCGACTTGTGTAAACTACGATGCAGCTCAGTGTTGCTATGCCCTAGCAATAGAATCAAGGTACGTTGGATGGAAGTGCTCCTATACTTCGGACGAGCACACCCCCCAACATTGTTGGGTACCTTTTTGGCTCCCTACCCTGGAGTAGCGCGCCAAGGCGAGCAAGTCACCCATCCATCAATTAAAGGAGACGGGAGCTACGAGCACGGGCCAAGCGGGTCTGGTGTGTTGGACCCGGGGAGAGAAAGCGAAGCCCACAGAATGAGAAAAAGAAAATCCGTCTAATGTCGAGGGTTTACGGAGTAAAGGGAACACATTAACCAAGTACGGAGTACTCAGCTTGCCAGCTTGGGATCTGCTCTGCCTGCCACATCCAAGGACTCAACGAAATGAAATGGAGAAGGTAATGTGAGACAAAATCCAACAAAAATCAGCAAAAGGGTTTTGAAGGGAGACGCCCGATGTCAAACTTAATGTACAGTATGTACAGTGCGTGCCTGAACACCAGCACTCCATACTCCGTCTATTGCCTGATGTACTGTATGATGCAAGCTTAATCAGAGCGATCCCTTGCCGAAGCTCCGTATTAGGTGGGTTTCAATTAACGATTGGGCGGCTCACCGTGTACACGGTACGGAACACTATGTCGTATGCCTTGATGAGCTACCTGAAGCAAGTTAGGTCCTGTGCCCGGGACTGTCGATCGAAGACTGCATGGCACGTAGGTAGGAGGAGAGATAAAGCTTGGCACCCCTCGGATCGAATTTTTGCTTTACAAATTATGTTTTTTTCACGTTTCTCTTCGTGGCAAGCCAGGCACGCAGCAGAATTCGTGCGAAGCAACTGCTCACCGCATTTGCACGTACCGCGTACATGCACGTACGGAGTAAAATATGCACTGTATAATCGGCTAGCACCAGCTCCCAGCGATCCGGCAAAAGTCCACCAACCAACCACATGCCAACCCCTCCCTCCCTGGCTCAAGCCACGCAACGCCCAAGTATCGCACAAAGCAAATTGAAACATGCTGGGCCACTCATCGTCGTGCGTGCCCCACGGACCGGCAAGTCAGGGCGACGACTTACTCCTGCTGGTACGTACTAAGTCAGAGGTTGAGAGGTGCCCGGGCTGTGCTGCGCACTGTCACAGTGCGTCCTTGAGGCCACAAACACAGTCCCCTTACGAATGCACGACAGGGCATAGAAACACGTCTCCCTTCTCCCTTCCCTGCCGCTTCCTTTCCACATTGTCTCGGTGAAACGCCGTCAGCCAACCTTTCAAATTCACCCCCGCCTCGTCGAAATTATCGACAAAACTCTCCTTCGACAACGGGACTCGTGCTCTTACCCATCATCATTATCATCAACACTTTGATAGTATCGGCCACGCTTCTATCCATTACGGTATGTACGGATAGATGCCGAGTCCGCCCATTCAACAAACTACCACCTCCACTCCCCACCCACTCGCCCTCTCCGACTCGACGTTTGCCGCAGTATCCGTTTCCCCTACTGTCCAATCTGTGGTGTGACTTCATTTTGCATCACCGACCCCTTTCCATCATCGCCATCACCGTTACTGCCACCACCTTCATCGAATTGTTCACCATTGATCTATCCTCGACACCTTCGGGCATGGCTCCTGGCGCTTTGCCGACCTAAAGTAGCCAGTTTCTAGCGGTCGCGGTTCCATGTAATTGTACAACAGACATCGACGGAGACGCCGATATGCTACGACGACCTCCCAGCGAGGGACGCCGACCTTCCCAGCAACAGAGACTGTTTCTCGCCTTCGCCATTATCCTGCTACCATGGATACAGTTGGTCGATGCCCAGCAGCATCAACCAGTCCCTGAGGCTCGCCTCCACAACATTCAACCCCAAAGGGGCAGCAGCCAGCAGCTCTCCGACGATGCCGTCATCCACCAATGGGCTGCCACTCCTGCCGACGCCGCGGACGGGTCCCGTGAGACTCTACACGATGCCAAGAGAGCAGCGTCGTTGAAGCAACGCCAGGCACCACAACGCTGGCAGACTGCCGAGCAGAGAAAGCCCTCCCCAAACCGAAAAATTCGAAAAAACGACCAAGACTACCCCATCATTCCTAACGATGCGAGCGCCCTCGCCACTTTGGCTCCGGCTCAGTCCGTACGAGCACCATACTCTCCACGACATCAACGGTCCAGCAGTACTTCCGCTTCTGGGCTGTCCTCGCCGCACAATGCGCGGAGTCTGGAGGACTGGGAAGTAGAAGACTTTGTTCTTCTGGCGACCGTCGATGGAGATTTATACGCTAGCGACCGACGAACTGGTAAGGAACGCTGGCATCTTGAAGTAGATCAGCCCATGGTCGAAACCAAGCACCATCGTTCCAACCAATCGATCCTCGACGACGATTACTATCCCATCGATCATTATATCTGGGCCGTGGAACCGAACCGTGAAGGAGGAATATACGTGTGGATACCCGATTCGAATACGGGCCTGTCATGGACAGGTTTCACCATGAAGAGGATTGTCGAAGAACTCGCACCTCATAAACACGATGATCCTCCCGTGGTCTACACTGGCGACAAGAAAACCACCATGATTACACTTGATGCCGCCACCGGCCGCGTTCTCAAGTGGTTTGGATCTAGCGGCTCTCATGTCAACGAGGGCGAGAGCTGCCTTCGACCCAACACTTTGTACGACAACGACAACCAGGAATGTAGCTCTACCGGGACAATCACACTCGGAAGGACCGAGTACACTGTCGGTATTCAACGTGCCGACGGTGTTCCCATCGCAACCCTCAAGTATTCCGAATGGAGCCCGAACAATTTCGACAATGACCTTTGGCAACAACACCAATCTTCCCTGGACAGTCGATACATTACTAGTCAGCACGATGGCAAAGTTTATGCTTTTGACTATGCCCGCTCCGAAAAGGCTGAGCCTCTGTTCAGCGAACAATTCTCCGCCCCTGTCGCCCGCGTATTCGATGTTTGTCGACCTTGGGATGCCACTCTGGAGAGCAACCCTGACCTGGTTGTTCTTCCTCAACCACCAATGCCATCACAGGATAAGACCATTTCTCGTATGCGAAGCAACAGCATCTTCCTGAACCGGACTCGTGCCGGAAGCTGGTATGCTATGTCTGGTTGGTCATATCCGCTCATTATCAATGCACCTATTGCTCAAACGTCGCGTCCGGATTGGTGGGACATTGCACCGGCCTGGGATACCATCAGCCAGGACAAACTTTCCCAAGCTTTGGTCGGCACGCACTTTCTCGAGTCCTCGAGAGGCGGCGATCGTAAACCACCCAGTCTGCCTGCCCCTCCCCTTGATTCGTATGACCAATATGCACCATATGATGAAAATGAAAACGAGTCCAACTTCCTCACTATCGTCGATACGCCAGACGAGCCAACAATCATCACCAAGGTCAAGTCCCTCCCTCAAAGCGCAGCAAATAGTGTCGTCGACTTTATAAGCAACCCGATCCTGGTACTTCTTCTTTTCGTTAGCCTGGTCTACAACGAGAAGAAACTTCGAAAATCCTACCATCGACTTAGGCGAAAGGGCCTTATGAACCAAATTCGTTGGTATTTGGCATCGAAACCTAACCCCGAGCTGATTGACGATGAAGAGAGTGGCCAGGGAAGCGATATAGAGACAGAGACACCCGAACCTATTGTTGGGCCCGATGCCGCCAGGGGGGAGCAGCAGCTGATCGAGGAGACGCCTCAGCAGCTACCCGACGAGACACTTCAGAGTACCCCCGAGAGACTCGAAGGAGCTGCCCCGTTCGAAAAGGACAGAAAAGAGATATCCCACGACAGGGCCGAGGTCGTGAAACGAGACGTCTCCAAGCAAACAGACATTGCCTCCACTAACGCTCAAGCGTCAACCGGCATCACGAGTGGTGCTCAGCCTAACCCTGCGCCCGAGAAGAAGAAAAAGGCGCACAGAGGGCGCCGAGGAGGCGTGAAACATAGAAAGAAGACGGCTCGAGAACTATCTCAGTCTCGAGATGATGAATCTGGCGGGACTGTTGAGGATGCGGTCAACAATGCCAAAAAGCTGGGAGATGGACCGAATTTGGAGCCTGACGTCATGACGGTTGCTAACGACATGTCGTCTGTGACTGGCCCTATCATTCGTATGGGAAACATAGAGGTCAATACCGAAGAGCAGCTGGGAACCGGAAGCAATGGAACATTGGTATTTGCCGGAAAGTTTGACGGCCGAGACGTGGCTGTAAAGCGAATGCTGATTCAGTTCTATGACATTGCATCCCAAGAGACAAGGCTGCTCCGCGAAAGCGATGATCATCCAAATGGTAAGTGCATCAGTTACCGTCACACGCATTTCACGTCCTAACGCGATCAGTCATCCGATATTATTCTCAGCAAATGCGAGAAGGCTTTCTTTACATTGCCTTGGAACGATGTGCTGCCTCGTTGGCAGACGTCGTAGAGAAACCCCATGTTTTCAGCAAACTCGCCAATGCCGGTAAACAGGACCTGCCCAATGTGCTGTACCAAATCTCAAACGGGATCAGCCACCTTCATGGCCTAAGGATTGTCCATCGCGATCTCAAGCCACAAAACATTCTCATTAATATGGGCAAAGATGGCAGGCCTCGCCTGCTCGTCTCCGACTTTGGTCTCTGCAAGAAGCTTGAGGGTGGCCAGTCGTCATTTGGCGCCACCACCGGCAGAGCTGCTGGAACCTCAGGCTGGCGTGCCCCGGAGCTCCTACTCGACGATGATGCCCGTGAATCTGGGCTCGCGGAATTAAGCACTCAGAGTGGCTCTAATTCAGTTCTCGTGAACGACAATATGGGTAGCAGTCGTCGTGCGACCCGAGCTATCGACATCTTCTCGCTTGGCTTGGTATTCTTCTACGTGTTAACAAACGGCTCACACCCATTCGATTGTGGGGATCGCTACATGCGGGAAGTCAACATTCGCAAGGGCAATTACAATCTGACCCCTCTTGATGCTCTTGGTGATTTCGCCTTTGAGGCTAAAGACCTCATCGGAAAGATGCTTGAGGCAGACCCCAAGAAGAGGCCTACCGCGCGGGAAATCATGTCTCACCCTTTCTTCTGGTCTGCCAAGAAGAGACTGGCTTTTCTCTGCGACGTGTCTGATCATTTCGAAAAGGAACCTCGAGATCCGCCATCACCAGCGCTACAGGAACTCGAGGACTGGGCCGATCCTGTTACCCGAGGCGACTTTCTGCGAGCGCTCCCTCGTGACTTTGTGGAATCTCTTGGAAAGCAGCGCAAGTACACCGGATCCAAGCTACTTGACTTGCTTCGGGCTCTACGGAACAAAAAGAATCACTACGAAGACATGCCCGAGAATTTGAAGCGAAGTGTTGGTCCGCTACCAGAAGGCTATCTTGCATTCTGGACAGTCAGGTTTCCCACACTCTTACTGTCTTGCTGGCATGTGGTTTACAATGTTAGTTGGGAAGAAACGGATCGGTTTAGGGAATACTACGAGCCTGCTGCATTGTGAGTAGTCAAAGAATTTGGATATGGAGCCCATGTAAACAGCGAATTGAATAATGGAGTTGTTCCAACGTCATCCAGTTACATGGATAGTTGCACGGGTGGTTTCTCGTAGACGGTTTGTTTGCGAGGTCTTCATGTACAAACCTAGCGTACGGATTACTCTGGCACGGGTCAAAGTCACGTTGACATGGTAGCCAGATACGCGAGAACTTGAATGCAAAATGTCATCTTTTTCACCCTTCCTATCAATGAAATTCCCGATCACATATTCGTCAACCTCATCACACATGACTATCGCTAGGCACAGCCTTGAACACTTTTGTCAACTCCTGTACATCCTTACATATCTGCCCCGTAATACCCGCTCGCCCAAAATTGACAACGCCCGGAGCACATCGGAAATACCGGAATGTAATTATCCCCATTGCACCAGAACCTGTTTCTTCTTGTTCTTTCCCTTCTTGCCTTTGCCTTGAGTTTCATCAGTCTCCTCGACTGGTTCTTCGACGGCTGGAGCTGATGAGCCACCCCATTGGAAACCCGTGTCACGATGGCCATAGTCGCGACGCACGGGGCGGCCGTTTCCGTAGCCGAAGATGGTGGTCTGAGGCTTTGGCGCCGTGGGGAGAGCCGGGAACGCATCCTCGCCGCCACGGTTATTGGTGGTTCGTGGCCGGTTGAGAGTTGTAGACTGAGAGGTTTGAGCAGCCGAGCCTGTGTTCCAGGAAGGACGCGAGGAAGAAGAGGAGGATGGGCCAGCAGAGGAAGAAGACGCGGGCGTTAGCGACGGGAAAGCAGATGATGATGGTGGCTTGACAGCTGGGCTGGAACCCCACGTGGAATTCGTCTTGGGTGAAACGGGAGCTGGCCCGCCAAGTCGAGTGCTATTCTTCAGTTTGAGCACCCGGTTGGAGTACTTCTGCGAGGGTGCCATTGTCGGCACGGCCGGGTTAGCTGCAGCAGCACTCGCCCAGCCGCTGGAACTAGAAGTAGCGCCGTGCATACCGCTCAAGCCGGGGAGACTAGGGTAGTCCTCATTGATGGCACGCCAATCCTGCCAAGCTTTGCGAAGGTCGTCGGCTTTCTTCTTGTCTTCGAACAAGTCGGCTACCTCGCGAACAAGAGTGCCCAAGGCGTTGGACGATGCATCGGCAAAGACAGTAAAAAAAGCGTCGATAAGCTGGGGTGCAGTGAAACCTCCTTGCCTATAGGAGGAAATATGACCACGGAATGTTGTTAGTCTCTGGGAATCGTTACCGAGAAGGTTCGACGCTCGTTCGATGACCGAATTATGTCGGACCAAGCGCGCTCGCTCCTCGGGAGGAAGTGTCGAGAGATCCGTGACCGGGAGCGATTCTGAGGGCGCGGCCAGGTCATTTTGGCTGGCTCGTGGCGTCGACGCCGAGCTGTTGTTGCCTCGCTGGGACGAGGCAGCAGGTGCAGGAGCAGACAACTGACCGCCAAACGTACGGTTTGAGACTGACTGAGCCGAGTGAATGGCCATCTGACGTTGGAAAGCCAGCTCATCTCGCCGGAGTGGCTGGGCAGAGCTGACAGGCACTGTTTCTGCGTTAGGGTCACGGCCCCGAGCTCGGTTTCGACTACCCCGACCCTCGCCATCGCGTCCGCCTGGAGCTCTTCGTTCTTGTTGATACGTCTGCCGATAATCAAAACCCGAGATGTCGACAACCCTTGCATCTCTTCCGGTAGATTTGCCACCATGTTCGCTTATTTGATGAGCTTGCAAGTCCAACTCGGACTCAAAGACGACAAATTTCTTCTCGAGACACTCTCGATCAGTGCAGGGATAATGATCCTTCTTGAAATGTTCCTCGAGAGCATTGTAGTCGAGATAGTAGTGAGGTTTTCTGGAGTCCCTTCTGTCGCAAAGGAAACACCTCTCATGTTTGTGTCTGCAGTGCTCGTATAGCTTATCATCATCGTAAAACCGCTCTCCGCAAAATCCGCAAAGGGGGTGTCCCTTGAAGCCGGTCTGATCCGCAGCGCCCGGTTTGTCGTCGCCATGGCGCATGTGTTTCTCAAGTTCGCGATCGGTAAATAGTTCATGCTCGTGGGTGAAGACTTTCTTATTCCGGGTGCATAGATCGCACATGCGTTTACGATGGGCAGACTTGACATGTCGATGTAGGTCGGGCCAGCCCAGGCCGGCAAAGTCGCACGAGGGTTCGGGACAGTTGTATCGGAGGAGCAGGACCGTGTCACCAACAATATCCTCCTTTGTGTACTTGATTCCAATGTTGCTGTCAGTGGTGGTGATTTCCTCTTCGGTGTAGTCCTCGAATCGCTTTTCGGGGTCGTCCGTGAAGATAACATAATCGGCAGGAGTCTAAAGAGACAGTTAGCGGGTCGCAGCCACGAAAGTAAAGACAGGGCAGACGAACTCGGCAGTGAGCGCAATCTTTTGTCTTGTACAAGGCCCTCATGCGTAGGCCACAGATGTGACAAGTGGTATGGTTGCAAGGTGCAATCGAATGGTGAGCAACGGGGTTAGCACAGATGAAGCAAACCTCTCCGTCGTCATCATCACCAGCAGCTTCCTTGGAAGCGGCACCCGAGCCGAGAGCATGGGCTCGTGAAGCGGCAGCCGCGACGTCTTGGGCAGCGGGACTTGCCGGAACGGAAGCAGAACCATTGATTCCACCCCGTCCTCGACGACCGCCCCCTCCTCGTCCCTTTTGATTGCCCTTGCCTCGTCCACGGCCACGACCTCGGGAGCTATCAGGTGCAGCTCGAGCAGAGCCCGCCTCTCCGTCAGGAGCCATGAATGAGAGGGATGATTGTCGATACCGAGTGCTGATGTGAGGAGGAGCTTTGATGTTCGTTTTCGTCGTTGACGTTGACGTCGACGTTGCCGGAGATGGGGAGGTGGGGTTTGCAACACAAGCAGGAAGCAACGTAGGTAGAGTTTTTGGTGGGTCTTTTGGCTGAGAGCAGATGGCAAAGGGCTGCGTGCAAGATGCAAATGCAGTTGCAATGTGATCAAGTTGAGTCGTTTTTTCGGTATATCGTTATTTCTGAAAATGCAGCCGGTGACCCAGGTCGTATTTAATCACAATCCATGAATTGCTTTCTCTTCTTCACACATAGGCAGATTGCATGCAGCCTGGCGGGGCAGTTTCCAGCTGTCAAGAGTCAGACCGGCAGCATCGGCGTCTGTGGCTGAC
>JALNIO010002218.1:0-22248 GCA_023509875.1 Rugonectria rugulosa | reverse complement strand
TTTTTTTTTGCTTCTAAATGGCCATGTCAGGTATATCCAAGATCCTCCTCTTTTTAATCCCTCCTCCTATAGTTAGGAATATTTGTTCATTGCAATATGTCGTCCTCTCCCCGCTCAACCCGCTCCCATCAGCAACTCCCGCATGATGCAAACCCGAGGCCATATCAGGATTTGGGCCGACTCCCATCCATCGTCATCCGTCAAGACCATAATTCGTCTTGTTGGTCAAAATAGCCATTCCGCAGGCCCTGTCCGTAGCCGCATGCAATGCATCCCAAACAATGTAGGATGAAAACAAATAAATAAATACAAGTAGCCAAACTCTGACAGGCTGACATCGACAAGACGCATGCGTCTGCTTGAATATCCAAAATAGTCATAGAGCGGTCTCTTAGAGAAACCCTGATTCGGCCAATACTCTGCAAGTTGAACCAACATGTTAGCAGACTTGGTTGGGCAGGGCAGGACGGCGGCAAAAAGCAAGATTTGGGTCCTGCTTACCTCACAATCTTTTCATCCTCTCGCTCACGAGGCTCAACTTGCAGACTCTTGTCATACATCTCGTGCACATCCCCGGCGGCTTGCATATTACTTAATATGTAGTCCTGCAGCTCGGGAACCGGCTGCAAAGAGTATCCCACGTTTTGGTATTGCTGAATGTCCCGAATCACCTCTGCCGTTTTGGCGCGCTTGGCAAAGTTGATGAGGTTCGTCTTCTTGATGATGGAAGGAATGCCATCTTCAATAAAGGTAAGATCGGTAAGATAGACACCTATATGTCTTGTTAGAGCTGGACAAACACACCACGAGTAGGGGGTGGGCGTAACGTACCAAAGAAGGGAATGCAGGGAGGGTTGGCGGCATGCAATGCCTCTCGGTACTCGCCAAAGTTCTTGGTGCTGGCCATGACCCTACGCATCGACTCCAATACTGTTTGCGTACGCTGAGGAACTTGGTCCCAAGTTCGCTTCAGACGAGCGATTGGAGCGGTGCCCAGGGCAGAGATAATGGATGTAAGTGTTGAGAAGTTGTTCAAAGCACGGCACCTCTGTAAACTTGTCAGTATGTATGCCCTCCACTTCTGAATCACTCTGATACTTACGTCGGCGACCGACACGAAATGCTTAATCACGACTACACGTTTCTTGAGATCCATCTGTGCAAGAATCATCTCCGCAACCCAATTGGTCATCTGGTTGGAATGTAGGATCAGCGCCTTGACGTTGGGGGCGAGATCAGGTTCACCCTCTCCAATCTTCTTCTGCCATGTCTTGTTCAAGCACTCTGTAGCCTTAATCTTTCCATAAAGACGAGACTCGATGATGGTGAGTTGCCGAGCAAACTCGGTAACATCAATATCCAGGAACTTGAGCTTCTTCATGTTCTTGGGCATAATCGGCGTTGGCGTGTTTTGGTTGACCGTCTGAATCATTCGTCGGGCACCAGCCTCCTTTCCGCTCAGCCTCTGGTCAAGAACTGACATCAATGGGGCAGAGCCTGGAGTCTCGGTTGACTTCACCGTGTCCCTAGCAAACGTGTACACGTCTCGGATAAGCTGCTTCGACTCCTCATTGTATTCCTCCATCCAGAAATTATCAAACCAACTCTTCAAGATGTTAACGACTCGGAAGCGGATGAGCTTCTGCTTTCGATCTCTCCACAACTCAAAGTCGGACTGAGAGAGACCCTCGGGGGGTTGGATGCTGAATCTCTTGACGAGCATGTCGAAGAGCTCCCGAGCCGAAGTGAAGGATCGATATGTGAGGAGGAAAGTATTGTTGAAGCTGGAGTCGAGCTTATCGTGACGCGTTAGCTGTTCTACCAGGGCGAGAAGGGAACCTCCCTTGACGGTGGGGGTAGTTGTCTTGGCATCCCAGGACACTTCCTGTTCAAAGTCGAGACGCAGGAACTCGGGGGTGTCTTCGGGTGGCGGTAGACCAGCCTGAGGCGAAGGATCTTCGCCAAAGATCTTCTTAACCTTGGAGTAGTCGCCCTTCCTGAAATTACCTGGTGGCGGATCGCCCTCGGAGAACGATTGTGCTGTGATGAGGGGAGGTCGCACCGGAGCTGCCCTTGATTCAGTTCGTTGGTGCGGCCGATCGTAAGGCATAGTCTCTCCGCGTTGCAGCTGAATCCTGGGGAGCTGCTCATGACTTATAGGCTGCAAGTCCGCCTGCTGTTGCTCAACGTGTTCTGAAAGCAGTTGTAGAGAGAAGCCAATATGTGATGAGTTGGTCTCCAGGGCTCTGGCACATTGTCGAACATAGTCCAGGCGGTTTTCCAGGGATTCGCCGCGAATTTCGGCCCATTCGTCAGCTAAAGGTCCAGCAACGGCCTGGCAGCCTAGGATTAGGTCGGAGATATTGTCGTAGAGGCTTTGCTTATTGGTCCCAAAGTCGGAAAGCTGAGGAACTTGGAAGCTGTTACCAAGTGATGATAGGTCGATTGATTCGATCATGGCGATCCACGGCTTGAACGTTTCCAAGACTCTCCCGCCGGCATTGCAAACATTGTTTCCTATGAGTTCATGTCGGGCAGGAGTAGCAATTTTGTCTGTGATAACCAGGCTCTTATCAAGTTCTCGAATACTTGATACCAGCATCCGTTTCTGTTCATCGAGTCGTTCCAGCATTCGATTGTCAAGAATTGCGGTGGGTTCAACAACACCCTCTTCATCCTCAAGGAAGTTGGCCGTGATAGGATCTTCAACGCCCAATCCGTTGTTTTGCCAACCTCCGCCGGTGATGCTGCCAATGACAAATCCTGGGAAAAGACGAGGAATCTCCTCGCCTCGTTGTTGTCGAGCAACTTCCACATAACTAAATACGCCAAGCAAAACTCCATCCGCCTCTTGCAAACATTTTTGTATCGATTCGGCATTGGGCCAATCAGCAGCCGCAATATGTGAAGAAATAACTAGCTTGGAAAACTTGGACATCATGTCTCGGAAGTGAGGATAAAGAGCCTTATTGGTTGAAATAATTGAGGGCTGACCAGAATGGTTATCGGTGGTGCCAGAGCCGGCAGCCAGGAGGAGTCTGAGGTGATCGGAGATGTCTTCGGCTCTTGCGACATATTCGGAGCGGCTGTTGTTCGTTATCGCCTCACGGTATCGATCAATAGCACGTTTCATATTGGAGACGAGCAGAGTCCAATTCAGAGACGGGGTCGATCCATCGTCGAAGAAACTCCGCGGAACTGTGGCCGTCGTTGGGAGATTATAAGTCGTGCTCGTAAAAGAGGTAGCTGAGGCTATATTTGACATTCCAGGTATGGCATTGTTGGCAGAGAGATCGTTTCGCGAGCGGCCTATTGCGCCACCGTTGATTGAATCCATCGAAGTTGAAGGAGATAGAGCGCTGAAGGAAGTGCGATTCCGCAGCTGGGTTGGGTGGTAATTAGCAACAAGGTCAACAAGGACTTGGGGGATGGAGAAGTGGCGGTCTTCGATACCTTTGTCATTCGTCGTGATGCCAGTCTCGATGAAGAATCTCCCTCAGCTTCGGAAGCCGACGTCAAAGACTCATCGTCTTCATCCTGAGTCAACCCGCGAGCCATCATTTCCGGAGGCGGCCTCGTCTTGTCGGGGATGTTGACGTTCATGCGGTCTCGCGGACCAGTCTCATTGGCGGAGACGGGGGATTCCAGGGGCAGTTCCATGCTGTGGTCGCCCGTCATCATATTGTAGTAGAATAAACGACCATCCGAGGTGGCTTGAGGAATCCAAAAGTCAGCTCGCGACTTGTCGGCGCCATCGGTGCCCTCGAGGGGCAATGCTGATATGCCATCGCCTTCGGAGTCCTCGTCCTGGTCATAATTGTCGTCGTAAATTTCGGGTTCGTCTTGTTCGTCGTCCAGCTGGTCGAGCTGGCCGTTCTGCAGGTGGTCGGGTATCTCGTCGGCATTGGTGATTATCTGGCAGTAGTTGCTGGGAAACCATCCACGGACGCCGTTGATGACTCCATCCCACCAGCCACTCTCGAGCTGGGTGATGACCTGGATCACATCGCCCTCGTGGAAGCTGAGGCTGGTACGGTCGTCGGCCTCGTAGTCGTAGAGGGCCCGGACGTACATGGTGCCCGGAGGCGCGGTGCCTACGATCCCATTCATGAGGCCCCAGGAGGAGGGATCAACCCTAGAATCTTGAGCGGGATGAGGATCGGAGGCGTGCAGTGAAGCAGGCGTGATGCGCGCGGACGGCGAGTCGGCGGAGGGGTCGTGGGTGGTGCGCGAAGAGTGGATACTTGGCGGCACGGCGACGGTCTGTATCCTAAGCATATTGCGGCGACTCAGGCTCGACTCAGGACATGGTCGAATGCGGCAGCCGTATCAGTAAGCCAAAGCGCCAGCGGGTGCACGTGGAATCTTCTGACGCAGGGCTTTGTCTTGCACGCAATGCCGGTTTCAGAGGGCAGAGGGCAGAGGGCAGAGGAAAAAGGAAGGAGAGGCAGGAGAGAGCACGGAGTAATGGTTTGAAGCAGCTGGCGTAGCGATGTTGCAGCAGCAACAGCATACCACCAGGGGAGGCCGACTGGGTTTCGCGGAGACGACGACCAAAGGGGGGACCCAGCCAGAACGAGGTTAGAAGCCTACGGTTTTCTGCTGTGACAGACCAGAGGAGCGGCGATGGCAGAGGTTCCAGGGGGCGGGCAGGGTGGTTTTGGTCTGGGAGGGGCCAACGACGGATTGCGACAGGCCAGCCACGATTCTGAGTGGATGTCGAGCCCTCCGGCCGGTGCTAAGAAGGCAGACCACAACGGGTAACTTAGTGGGCAACGAGCGGGTTGGCTGAGACGTCACAGTGTGTAGTGTGCGAGTGTGCATGTGCGCGCGTGTGAGAGTGACTTGAGTGTGAGCGCCAGCCAGTCAGATCAGGCCAGGAGTGAGATTGATTTTGAAGCCAGTGTGGTGAGTGAGTGAGTGAGTGACAAAACCCGAGGTTGAATTGGACGACACTCCTGCTCAGGAGTAGCGAACGACGTACTTCGTACTCTGCTGTGTACCAAAAGAACGACAAGACCCCAAATACGGCATGTATCTGTAGGGCACCCTGGAGCGGGCAGTGGAGGGGCTGATGGAACGAATGCTACCGTATTGGCGAAGGATTAAGAGGCCGGGTTTCCCAAAGAAGCGAAGGCTGGTCTACGAAGACCTTGAAGAGAAATGATCTGAACGATCAATGGCCAGCATGTGTGCATCAAGCTGCTCAAAAGGAGGGAGGGGGAGTTGAACCGGGTGGCATTTCTTGAGGCTGGACTGCTCAGTCAAAGGACGGAGAGCACGAGCAAAGAGTGAGGGAGACGAAACAAGAGAAGATGCAACCCTCAGGTGGCCGAGGGAGGGGTTGACTCGCACCGCACTGCACTGCACCGCACCGCATCCGCATCCGCATCTCTCTCTCCATGAGTCCACCACCACCACAACCACCACTCCTGTGCATCCGCATTTGCGCCGGCATCCACATTGGCATTGATTGATCTCTGACACCGACAATTCAATTGTAGCGGACGGGGCGGGCTGCAGTTGAGCGTCTTTTTTCCGAAAGCATACCAGGTAGGCATCTCCAAGTCTTGTTGCCTGCTCGCCGGCAGACAGTCTGCTCTCCACCTCGCCGTGACGGCCCTTGCATGCCAAAGCTGTTTCGTCATGGCTTCTCCCACTGTTCGCCGATGAAAGGGTTACAATCTAAACGTTAGTTTACACTCCGTAGGACCCTGATGGGATATCGTGTGCCGCAACTGGCGTGGTGTGGTCTGGCCTCACTTCCAAGGATGCAATTTAATACCACCAAAGACACAACTGCCACTTCACCATTTATCTGCGATTCGCCTATCATCACCTTCTTGCAGGAGTGTTCCAATCCAGGAGGCCTGATAGGATTCCTCAACATCGTAGCGAGAAACGGATGCTACTTTGTGTGCTTGTCGTATACTTTCTCTAACCAGCCCGACCCTCATGGAAATACGCGAAGAAGGAAAAACAGGCAAGCCCTGGCAGCCCGGGAACCTTGCAACAGCAGCAGTGAGTGAGGTTTGTCCCACTGTCGCCGCCGAGAGCTTCCCAACCCGTGAGTTCTGGTGTCCTGGCATCCCTTGCCCCTCCAATACCCTCCTCTACAAAGTACGAGGTACGAATACAGACGGACCCCTCCTCTCTGAGTACCCCAAAGCTTTCCAACGGAATTGTTGAGTGCGACGTGATCAGTGAGTTGGCCTGCCATACGCTGCTTTCGTGCTTGTATCCTCAAGTGAGCGATTGCGCGCCATTAAAGTGCTTGCGCATCTGAACTGCATCTGCCCATTGGTCACCGGTCCAGCTTCTTTTTGGTCGTGGCATCAATTCGCCCACGAATCAATCCACAACCCCTCAGCGAATTCACCCGTCCAACGAAGAGTTCCGATACCAGCAACAGCCAACCCGTGCTGAGCCAGCAGGGGGGTGACAGACACAAGGAGAACCCCTCGTCAGGCCCTTTCAGTCTTGACCAGATCCACCCATCAGGAGTCCAGATGAGTCAGCAGCTGCCAGGAGCAACGACCAATAGGAGCGCGTCTTGACCGGGTATCCGGACCTAGACGGGAAATGTGAGTGCGTGGACGCGGGCGCCGCGCGACATGCTTGATGGACAAGGGACCACGACCTCTTGTTCCCAGCCAGAGGACGCGAAATTTGAATAAAGGGGTATCCCGGCAGGTTGCTGCACTTGTTGCCGTCGTGAGTCTCAGCTGTTATCGTTCAGCTATCATCTATTATCGTGTCGGCGTCTGGCACTGGCATCTTCTGGTCTAATCCGCACCATGAATTAATTGCTGTGTATTCCGTACTCCGTAACTACCTACCTATACACTGTAGAAAGAGATGTTTTCTGGCAAGGCGTCAGTTGGTTAGTGTTTTGTTCCATTCCTTGCAGCAACCAACGACCAACCTGGAACCATGACTTAAAGTCTTGCCTCGTGGCCTTGTTGCCTGTGGCTGCCTCAGGTCACACTGTCCTTCCCCTCCCTCTCCCCCTCCTCTTCTTATCCGATGCATCGCTGAGCCGGCCAACCCCGGACGATGCCACGACATGGCGTGGGCGGTTGTCGCAAGCCCCTCGTCCTCTGTTCTTGTTCTTTTTTGTGTCCTGTGACGGCACGACTTGCTTCTATCCACTACCCACCCTGTATCTGCTCTGCCCAGTGTCATTTGTTCTGGTTCCCCCCTCCCCCAGCTTCAATCAGCTGCCACACATTCACGAGACACCTGCCCACTTTGAGCTTGGCTTTGTGGTCTGCTCCTCACGACCGTACTCCGTACACACTGATGGGCAAGACGTAACTTACGATCCGGTCCGGAACTCTACAGCGCAGTCACATACCCTTCGTACTCCCCCGACAGCACGATGTTGCTTCTCTCCTCAGATCCGAGTGACGGGGAACATGCCAGTAGAGAGAGCCGGTTGGGGGAGATCCCGCCTGGCCGGCATGTCGATTCAAATCTCTGATTAGGGTCCCACCACCCTTTTCTTCTTGTCTCTCCCACCTCGCTTATTCCAAGCGCGGCGCCTCGAGCGCACACACATAAGTCGTCAATAACACTCGCCAACAAAGCCCTGAGGGGAGAGTCAACAGGCAACGAGGCATCAACCAAGGCATGGAAGGGGGGGGAGGTAAAAAAGATTGAGTGCTTCCAAGAGGAACGCACGCATTCATGCACTCCACCACTGTCTTCTTGACACCACGTGGAGCCCGTCCCAAACTACCTACGCACTATGGCTCCCTACCTCGGGACTCTGCCGCGGACCCGCCAGCCATACCATCGAGATGGATTGGCCCGCTGAGCGTGGATCTCTCAAGACAGCGACGGCCAGCCTAGCAGACACTACCGGACACCGCTTCAGGGCCTTGGGTGTTTTGACTTTCGTTTGGAGGTCTCAGATGCCCCTGGATCTCCTTTTGATCCGCCTCTTACGACGCAGACGCAGTTCGAGAGAGGGTTGACGTCTTTCGTGCATCACGACTCGGCTTCATTGATGATCAAGTTAAACACGGTGGGCGGACTAGAGAGCTCAACCTGTCCCAAAGGGGGTGGGCGTTTGCAGGTAGCTCCCCCCAACACAGAAGTGACAAACGTCGGCCCTCGGTCCCTCTCAGCTGCATCATGCCCGCCCCCTCCCTCCCCTCACTTCCCGTCCCCGTCCCCGTCCCCTCACTTCTCGCAAGCCTCAAAAAAAGAAGAGCAGAAGAGCCATCCATTCTTCTCACATTTCCTTCCGATGTGGATTTGGCTGATGGATCCGTTCCGGCGCCAGTGCCGTCCGACCGTTGCGGGGTATTCCACGGCCAGAGGACAAATAGGTTCCTGATCCGAGTGGCCCGGACAGGACCGAGGGGGGCAATTCGAGTCGCCAATTGCTGGATTTCCCTTCTTTCTACGGCCAGACGAACCCTTCTAGCTCGCATCCTTTTTCAGCATCCTCTTTATTCTAGCTGGCTTCGCCCTGTCCTCCGGATGGAGTACGACGTATGGAGTACGTAGGAATGACCTCGTAACCTACGGGTTATTACTCGACCTTGTGAACTCGACTCCCTGCGCTCAATGGCTGGAGCCCTCGCTTGCTATGCTCCGTTTATGCAATCTTCTCGCCGTCTGCTCTAATGCTCCGTACTTGCTCTCATCATGACTCTCTCGTGGTGGATACGAACGTGGATCCTGCTGCAATGTTCAACTCGCGTCCCATATCTTATTTCTTTGCTCATTTCGCTCATTTTCAGGTGGTTTGGCCACCGATAAGTGACCGAAGTGATAGCTCCCTTTTGTGTGTTCCTGGAATGCTCTTCCATCATGGATCTCCTGCAGATCTTTGGGATCAAATCCCAACTGCGGACTCTTATGCACGAACAGCCTGGACTCCATTGTAGGTTCGGAGTGCTTACCGCCAAATCGGTAAATCTCCTTTTTTGCACATGGATCACACTGACTAGGCTATGCACTGTAGGTCGTCCTTTCTTGCCAAAAAAAGACGACAATGACCTGGTTCTTACGTGAGTGCAATGCTGCTCGCCTGTTCTGTACCAGCCTAAAACCATGGCACGGAACGGAACGTAGGTAGTGCATCACTCAGGGAGACGAACGCATGCTACTAATGGTTGGTGGCACGCAGGTTATTGCATGCGAGCCGACAAGGACGGATGGATCTATGCACAGTGCATGTCAATCTCTCTCATCGGGGAGATTTCACTTTTTATGCAACACAAGCACACCCCTGACGATAATCAGTTATCCCCTACATGTGCGCACCAGCCTCTGGGAAATGAACGGTCCTTCATATCTTACCAGTTATTGCTCTGCTTTGACGGAGATGTTGTTCCAGAATGGGGACATGGATGCCACGGACGCTTCGTAGTTTTACTCTAATGATCAAACTCTGGCGGCAACGGCAGATGAATTTGTGTTGCAAAGTGCTTTGCGACGGGAACGGAGAGCATTACGGTAGATGCTATTAAAACACAAGGTAAGGATATAAAAACGGAATTCGATGAAATTAGAGCCCAAGAGAGATTACCTTGTCCCAGATTATACCCGAAATGGCCCTAGCGTGACCGTGTTGACGCAAGAGTCACACTGTTCGAGCAATGCAGAGTGACGACGCAATCGCGTACAGTGCGTGGGATCGCGTTCTTCGGGGGCGGGGTGGCCGGGAGGGGCAGGTAGGGGCGGGAGAACAGGGCAACACGAGCCTGAATGAGCTCCAATTGTGGCCAACCCACCTACAACACAACACACACACGTTTCTCTCTCTCGTCTCTCGTCTCTCGTCGTCTCGTCTCGCTGGACCTGGGAGATTTGCTCTCAGGTACCTCGGTGGGCCGCGGGACAACAGGCTCCAGACTCCTTGCCCTGCTGCGCCGGTGCTCTGGATGCGGGATCTGTTGACAGGCCACCAGAGTGATGACGCTACGCCGGATCTGCACTGGACCGGCTGGTAACGCGAGGGGGGAGAAGGACGAGGGAGGGGGTGAAAGAGCTCTCAGCTCCTCCCGGGAGCTCTTGGAAGCTTCCCCGCCAGCCCAGTGCCAGCATTCAGTCAAACAGCCAGCCTGTGGCCCTGGTGATTCATCTCGTTTTTTCCCGAGCAAGGTCTGGAGTCACCGGGTTCTGCGTGTCAAACGGATTCGCCTCTTTGGCTTGCCAGGGCTTGAACTATTCAAAGCTTTTCTTCTTCTTCTTCTTTTTCTTCACTCATCCCGAGGCTGGGTCTCAGCCTGCCAGCGAATGGCTATCTCTGCCTCGCCGCGTTGCCTCATCGTCGTCGTGGCTATGGGGCTTTGTGCCTCGTTTTCATGCCCTGTGCGTCTTCATCCCTCTGAGTCGATTAAACACCCCTGCTCTTCTTCTCTTTGCCTCGGGCCCTCCCCGCCCCCTGGACTTTTGTCCAAGCCATAGCAAAGCACGGAAGGGCTCCCTGCTTTAACCTTTACCGACTTGTGTCTCTTACTTTACAAGTATGCTACGTGTGTACGAGACTATAAGAGAAAAACACCCTTGTTCTCTCTTGTCGTTCCGCAGGCACGTCGCACTCGACGGACTGGACTGTGGGCTTCGGTGGGCCACGGCGAGCGGTTCCCGGACAGCTAGACCTGCTTGATGGATTGCTAGTGGAGTTGCGACGTTGCTGCCAGCGCCTGTTCCCGTTCACCGTTCTCTCAGCCCTCCCGACACCGACATTGACTCCGACTTTTCAGAGCCATGGACCCCGTCACCGACAAGTAGACAAATCTGTCTCCCATCTTGACCGACGTTCTTGCTGATGGGGCGGTTCCAGCGACGTGCCTTAGATCGTGCGTGAACAAGCAGGAAAATACCCCCTGAGGGCCTGCAATCCAGGCCTCGTCCCGCCGTAAGAATCCACAGCAGAAGACGCAAAGAAAGCAAAAAGTGACCTACCTACCGACCGCCTGCAGGAACCAAGGCGGGCTCGCCTTGACAAGTATCTTACCGCCTATATCAGCGCTTGAAAATACCTGGACTTGTCCGGCGCCCGCTATCGTGTCTCAGCCAACAACCAACACTTACTTTCTTTTTTTTATTCTTTGCTTTAGATGAGGGGCGTTGTCCAGGTTCTCCTGAAAGAGTTTTCACCTCTCACCCTCGCCCATGCTCGTCCGCCTCGTCCGCGGGGGTACCAGGAAGCCAGGTCGCTACCGCCGTAAACAGTCTAGGTTGTTAGGGGGGAGGAGTCTCAGACTCAGAGGACAGTGCTGGTCCTGCTGGAGCTGGACCCCTCTAACCCCCCGAGCAATTGCCCCTCCACTCGCACCAAGAGAAAAGAGAAGAAAAAATACAAATGAAAAGTGAACCTTGGAAGAAGAAATATTGGCCCCGCTGTTGTGTCAGCAGCCATGGCCCGTCCATGTTCCCTCCGTGTTTGCGTCCCGCCTCGGCGCAGGATGGATGGGTGCATACCGGTAGCGCTGTGCTGTGCTGTGCTGTGTCAATTTGTGCTATGCTGGCGATTGTGCTGTGCGCTGCAGGTGCCAAGTGCGCACGCCTCAGCCAGCCCCTCGGCCCTCGATCCCACCCGACAAACAACCTCTCCTAATAAACCTGACCCCCTGTCACCGTGCCTTTGTGACTGCAACGCACCGGTGCCGGCGCCAGTGCCCTGTGCTCACTGTCTACTTGGTACCTCGCGCTGAGGAGTGAGCTTGGGGGGTTCAGGTTCTTTTTTTTCTATTGCTGCGCTGGCACGAGTGCCCCCCGACAGTGCCACTTTTTAGAGAGACCATGACTGCCCAAAAGACCAAGACCAATTGGCAAGACCAAAATCATGACCCGTACCAGTTACCATTGTCCCCCGGGTACCTAAGTTCCCAGCCCCAGCGACTCCCGTCTCCCTCGCCCTCTCAGCCACCCCTCCCTCTCTTTCCCTCTTTCCCTCTTTCCCTCTTGAGCCTTGTCCACTTTTGCCTCTCTCTCGCGGCCTCCCTCCCTCGCTCCTCCTCCTTCCTCCCTCGTTTCGCTCCTTCTCCTCTCCTCTTCTTGTGGACTTGGATTTGTGGTGTTTCCCCTCCTCGCCCCTCCCCACCCAGAAAATAAGTGCCCCCCCAAAATCCCGGGTCACTCCCCCCCCCTCCGGATTTCCCTCCCCTCCCGCCCCTCTACTCTTCCACACGCCTTCTCCTCTTCGCTTTTATTCTCTCCCTCCCGCCCACCTCCCATCATCATCCATCCTTTCGCGACCATCCCGCCCCCTCACCAAGCCTCACCCAATCGCCTGCCCGCCCAACACCGGTGCACCTTCAACCCGTCGTCGAGGCCTTCAAGAGCCTCTGTCCTCATCACAACCCTTCCAGCCAGCTTTCCATGACCAGAATACACACATATCCAATGACCATAATTACGATCGAGTCCACCGCAGACACCCTTTAAACCCCACGGGAGCGCGCGCAACGCGAGGAGCTAGAAGTCGAGAGCGAGAAGCGAGAGAGACTGCCAAGTACCTAAGAGACACACGATATTCAACCATCGTGCCCTCGGGCCCTTCCTAATTGCCCGTTTCCCCAGAACCACCTTGTCGCCTACAGTCGCCATCCAGCTTTCGCACGGAAACGCGACCTGTAGCCATCAAGATGCCTGGCGCAAGCGTCGCAGTCCTCCCGCCCCCCGCGGCCTCAACCTCGTCCTCGCGAAAGGCCTCGCTGGCACCAGAGCGCAAATACAAGTGCCAATTTTGCAACCGGGCCTTCAGCAGGAGTGAACACCGAAGTCGACATGAGCGATCACGTACGTGCCACACGACCCTCTCGAACCCCCTCTCCAACATCACCCGTCAACCCAAGCATCACCCCACGACCCCTCCCACACTTGCTTGTGCCATGATGTATTTGCTAACCCTTCTACAGACACCAAGGAACGTCCTTTCAAGTGCATGAAGTGCAGAAGCACCTTTGTTCGTCGCGATCTTCTCCTCAGACATGACCGTACCGTCCACGCCAAGGATGGTGGCATTCCTCTTCACAGCGATGGCAAGCGTCGGGCCGGTCCCAAAACCCGCGCCATCAACACACCTGCCAAGTCCTCGATTGCCATCGACACTTCGACTCTGGAGCAGATGGAGGCAAGCGGTGATGGCATCTTCGATGTCGAAGCCGCTGCCATGCTCGTGGCTGATCTGCACCACAAGGCCACCGCTGCCATGCGTGGTGACGAGAGTTCCTATGAGGACAGCCCGACCTACTCGCCTCACAGCTCTTCCATCATGGAGTCGACCGTGACGTATCCTTCCGGTGCCATCGCCCTCCCTCAAGTTCAGTGGGATGGTTTCATGCCTCAGTCAGTGACCGAGCCCAAGGCGCACTCAATTACCTCGAGCGCCTCGGGATCCTTCGACACCCAGCAGTCCTTTACCAGTGGAAGCACATTGCAACCTCATTCCAACCAACTGCCCCCTATTGGTGGCCAGAGCTGCAACGGTCTCGTCCCTGCTCTGCAATCAATGATCAACTCATTGCCCAACTCCGCCACTAGTTCACCGATGCCTCCCAGCCCTTGGACTGCCGAGGCGCAGGCCGGTTTCAAGGCTCCCCAGGTTGCAGGTGATGATGAGCGCAATATCATCCTGGACCACATCCGTAGCGCAGACAGCGAGCATGCCATTCCCGAGGGTTTCCGTGTCCCCGGCCTTGGCTCACTCAACCGATACTTGTCAACCTATTTCGGTCTCTTCCACCATCACTTGCCATTTCTTCACCCCACAACGTTCAACCCTACCAAGGTGTCGCCTCCTCTTTTGTTGGCTGTCTTGAGTATTGGCGCCCTGTACGCCTTTGACCAGGATCAGGCTTACATGCTTCACATTGGTTCCAAGGTTCTCGTCAACCAGTTCCTCCAGAACAAGGAGAATTTCAGCTCTCGCAAGTGCCCCCTCTGGACAATGCAGAGCTCTCTTCTCAACATGATCTTCGCCAGCTGGAGCGGTGACCCGAAGGGCCTTGAGTGGGCGTGCTCGATCAAGAGTCTTCTCGCCAACATGGTCGCGGGTAACCGATATGAACTGAAGCTCCGTCAAGAGGCACGCGGAACAGCCAAGCCTACCCGCTCCGAGTGGGTCGAAGATGAGGGCTGTCGACGCACCTACTATGCAGTCTACATCTTCTTTGGCCTGCTGACTATGACCTACAATCATACCCCTGCCATCGGCTTCAACGAGTTTGAGGACCTTCAGCTCCCTTCCACCGAGGCGATGTGGAACCTGCAGGTTGCTGATGAGTCTGCTTGGCAGGAGCACCTCAAGAAGTCTGCTGCCGTGACCTTTATGGAGGCTCACGACAACCTCTTCCAGGGCGAGACTCTACCGTACAGTGCATTTGCGGCACGCGTGATGATCAACGCCCTCTTCCTTGAGGTCTGGTATCATAAGCGCAGTCCCGAGGCTCTTCAGGACGTCGTCACCGAATACAAGTTGCGCCTCGCATTGGAGACCTGGGAGAAATCCCTCGAGAAATGTGAGCCGGAAGCTGTTGCAGTTCCTCTCAGTGCCCCTCATAAAGGACACCCACTCCTCTTCAACGCGAAGGCCATGTACCGAAATGCCCGTGCTCGTCTCGAGGTTGACCTCAAGGCCGTGCAGGAGGCTATGCGATACCATGACCCGTATGAGGTTGCTGCGGCCATGTCCAACGCTCGTGATCGCGTGAAGCGCTCGAGCGAGATGATCAAGGTTATTGAAGAGTGCTACAATTGTATCGAGACGGCAGTTTTGCAAGGTGTCCGCTGGGTTGCCCGCACCTCGCCTACCAACTGGAGCGTGGAGCATCCGCTCTGCGGGATGGACATGATGATCATCCTATCGATGTGGCTGTATCGTCTGGAACATGACGAGGAGCCCGCGACTCAGGAGGAGCTTGCCATGTACAACAAGATCCGCCAGTTGTTCGTCAAAGACCTTGATGAGAGCTACATGTCTCAGCTGAGCTCTGTTGTTGCTCGACTCTGGGGTTCCATGCTTGACGAAGTTGTAGTCTGGGGGTAAGTCAAGACCAATTATTCCTATCTGACCACAATGCTAACTGATTTCCTAGAATCACACGACTAATGGGCGAAGCCTTCAAACTTCATTCTCAGGCCCTCGTTGGCTATGTCGACGACCCTGAAGCTTCCTCGAATGTCTCGACCCCCTCGATGACCTCGCAGGGGGCTGACGAGGACAGCGTGTACTAAAACTAATCAACGACTATTGTGACGACATTTCATTTGTTTGCTCCCAAACTGGGCTGGCTGTTTCCTTATTTTGTCTCCTAAGCATATACCTCTCTGCTTTGATGTTGTTATCTGTGTCTTTTGATCTGGCTTTTGGCGCGAAAAGGCTCTCTTGGCAGGAGTTGGATTCGTCTTTTTTCATCATTGTCAATTTTCCTATGGTCAATTTTCTCATGTCTTTCCTTCACGATGCCCGTGGCAGGACGGGTTGTCGTGCTGTCAGCAGTCTATTGTTTGGATTTGTGTATTTGAGGCACTCGAAGCCCTATTGCGTTGGTCGTTTCTCGGTATGGTCTTGTTTGGGTCACCGGCATTAATTGGGGGCGGCAGGGAAAGGTTTCTCGGGGTTTTCGCATTGGGCTCGGGCCCCGGTCAGAGGAAATTGGATCTTTGCGCGAAGACAGCGCGGCTAATGACTGCACATCGGCAGGATGATTGGCTGGTCCATGATGGTGTTTCCTTCTGCTTTCTCTGTTTAAGATGCTACGGCACCTATTGTGTTTTAATATTGGCTGCTTGGCCCCCAAGGGAACTCTTTCCACGGTTTGTTGGGTTTCTCTCATTGTCTCTTCACTTCTCATTTCCTTGACTCTTTATTCTCTTCTCTTCTCCTTTTTCCTTGGCTTTTGTCAATTTATTTCCTACTTTGCTCTCAGATACCTTGTTCGATATACAGATTGCTCGTTTGCGGCCATGGATTGCGGAAGTGGTATGCACGAGAGAGACTGGACGCCCAAGGGCACGGCGCTCCAGCATCGTGGACCGCCGAGAGGAGGCTGGCCCGTTCGCTCGTGTATAGATGATTAGTGTTTGCTTGAATAATCAAATCACTTTACCTGTCAAATATCTACCTATTTGAGCCTTGTGTGACACCCATCATGTGATTAATGTGAACAAGCTGTGTTACGATACGGGCTGATTTGGGTCCGGTGACAGATTGTTAGGCTTAGGGCAGTAATCTCTTCAAGCCATGTAGGTAGTTTGCTCTGAGCTCATCAACATATACCGGGGTAAGGCAGTATCTTGTTCGCTCTTTCGATGTTGAACTCTGGCTACAAGCACATGTACTGGGTGACAAAGATGGTAGCAAGAAGCAGGCAAACAACCCCTCGCTCTTTCCGCGCTTCTTGTCCTTGTGCTTGTGTTACTCCTTCTCCAAGCCGACACCTTAAGTTGGGCCGCTTGAGGAAGTCGCAGACTTGCGGTTCTAGGTTCCTATCAATGACGATGCGGTAACTCATAAAGCAGCTGACTTCGACACTCTACCACTCCTCTATGAGTAATTCAAAACCAGTAGAACCAGGCACCGTCACCTATCACCATCATGCGCACCTTGTTCTTGTTTCTTTTTGGTTTGGCACGCCTTGTTTCGACCCGATGTGAATGTGGCTACAGTGTCGTGGATTCCGACAGCCACGAGTCAACCATCTATTCGGACATTCTCGAAGCTGATTTCTCTCATCTCACTGACATCTCAGAGAATCACAACTGGGTTCCTCAAGAGTACAATGTCTCAGCAGAGAATGGACGTGGTCAATACGGCAAATCATTCGTGCCTAGCAACATCGTCGCACCACCATCGACGGCTGAAGATGGCTCAGGTGGTGACCCTGGGCTGGGTCTCCGTGTAGAAAGCATTATCGGGGAGGGTGCAATATCAGGGGCTGAAATTGATACCTCCCGTCTTGACCTTCACTGGGGATCGTATCGAGCAGGGATGAAGGTGACGGCCATCAATGGCACATGCGCCGCGTTCTTTTGGGTATGTCTCCCATGTGTTGACATTGGGTGCAGAGGCTCACGCTATTATTTAGTACCTCAACGATACCCAGGAAATTGATATTGAGTTTCTCTCCCGAGAGTTCAACCCAACAGACGGTATTTATCCCATCAACTTGGTGATCCAGTCCCAGGAGTCGAGAGAGGCCGGGTACGATGCAAGCAAGACTGGAACATTCAAACGAGTCAATCTGACATTTGACCCCACGGCAAACTTCCACGAGTATCGATTCGATTACACGCCAAACCAAGTCATCTTTTACGCAGATAGCCAGAGGATTGCGTCCATGGAGGGGAGTTCGGTCCCGTCAGTTGGAGGCCATTTGATCCTCCAGCACTGGAGTAACGGCAATCCGAAGTGGTCAGGTGGACCTCCGGATGAGGATGCCTTTCTAAAAATCAGCTATGTCAAGGCCTATTTTAACTCTTCGGATCAAGAACGTCAAGAGGCCTTGTCACGGCGCTGCAGGAACGCAAAGAGCAATGATGAGACTCTGTGCATTGTTCCGGATGCAGACAACAACACAACAAGCAGCGGAGGAACTTTTCTTGGCGATGACGAAGAAAACGTCGGGCCAAGGCTGACAGTAACAATGTTGGTTCTGGTCATGTTCTGTGTTGGTATGCATGTATTACTGGATATGGGTGTCGGCATGTGAGGATTCATCATGCATGTCTGTTGCGTGCGGAGAAGGTGAAACAGGGAGGACGTAATACTTGGGACCGCTTGTAGTAGTAAGTTTTGATCGTCTTTGATTCCAATTGAGTGCTATCATCTTCACGGCTTATTCAACCCGGCATGTGCAGCTGGAGTACGAGGAACAAGATACACCCTCGACACGGTTCAGGTGACGTGGAACACTACATAGCTGAGAGGAATCCCAGGCTCAGTAACCCTGACAATTACGCTCTATTGAGTTGGCGGACAGCTGTAGCACTTCCATCATGGGTTGGGACATTGGCGGGACTAGGGAAGCGTAGCGGCTCAGCCGTTGGAGGCGCTAAAGGGGCAGAGCCGGCTGATGTGTTGGCTGTCTCTCTTCGTATACAGCCAAGAAGAGAGACAGAGCTGAACTAGCGATGGCCAAGGAAGATCCAGTAACGGATAGTCAGCAAGCAAGCAAGGCCAGCTTCACGGTTAAGGCGATACACGGCTGAGAAGTTGTCTCCGCTATAGCATAAGTATGCCGCAATCCAGACCAGGTGAGGCGGATCAGCGGCTTCAAGTGTCTGGGTTGGTTGGGAGAGAGCCGTCTTAACCGCAGGTTAGTTATGTTGGTTCGAGAAAGAGGGGGGTAAGAAACAGGTCGGGTAATACCCTGGGCAAGCAAACATGTTTTCGGGGGGTCGGACGAGGTGGCGATGAAACGACTAGAGGGAGAAGTTGGCAAGTTGGCAGCTTGGCCAGTGTGGACAAGAAAGATATAAAAGGGGGTGGGATGGGAAGACGTGGCATGGGGAGATGTATTACATCACAGCGGCTCGCTTCAACCCATACCAATACATAGGCTTACAATTAAAGGAGCTGCTTCCTTGGAAATCCAGCCAGTCCCATTCGTTATCAATCCATCTGCCAACTGCCATCATGACGAGAGACTTCTTGGATATCAAACTGGTCAACAAGACCGACAGCCCCGCGCTCTTCGCGCACATCACCGGCCGTCGCGAGCAGCCGCCGAACCCCATGTTCGTCATACAGTCCGACGGCCAAACACCGCACGATCTGCAGTCCAACGGCGAGATCCTTCAGCCGGTCGGCGTCGACTCTGGCATTCCTGTGGGCGGGCCGGGAGCAGCCGTGACGGTGCGCATCCCCCGTCTCGTCGGCGGCAGAATCTACTTTAGCAAGGGCAAGCCGCTCGTCTTCCTGGTCAACCCGGGGCCGGCGCTGGTGGAGCCCAGCGCCATGAACAAGTCGGATGCCAACTACGACGGCGCCTGGACGTTTTGCGAGCTCACCTTCAACGCCGCCGAGGTCTTTGTCAACATCTCGGCCGTCGACTTTGTGAGCATCCCCGTGGGCCTCAAGCTGGAGAGCGACAAGGGTGTGGTCCAGCGCGTCTCGGGTCTGCCCTCCGGCGGCGCGGCCGAGATTGCCCGGAGGCTGGAGAAGCTGGGCGCTCCGTGGAAGACGCTCGTGGTGCGGAACGACGCGGGCGACCTGATCCGCATCCTCAGCCCGAACGCGGGCCTGGACGTGTTCCCGGACCTGTTCAAGGGCCACTACGTGAGCTACGTCAACGCCGTGTGGGAAAAGTACAAGCGCGAGGACCTCGTCGTGGACACGCAGCGGCAGGACTGGGGCGTCTTCAGGGGCAGGGTGAGGGACGGCAAGCTGCACTTTACGGGCCGGCACGAGTTCTCGTTTGAGCGGCCGACGACGCGGGACATCTTCTCGTGCAACACGGGACCGTTTGCGGTGCGGCCGCCGGTGGACGACCGGGAGCAGGCGCGGCTCAACGTCGGGGCCCGCGTGGCGGCGGCCTTGAACCGGACGACGCTGCTGGCCAACGGCGAGACGCCGCAGAGGGAGAGGCTGGAGACGTTTTACACGGAGAAGCCGGTGAACTGGTACGCGAGGGTGTGCCACGAGGTGTCGGTGGAGGGGAGGGGCTACGCGTTCCCGTACGACGACGTGCTGCCGGCCGGGGTGGTGGACCAGTCCGGGTCGCTGGCTGACGGGCAGCCCAAGATTTTGGAGGTGACGGTTGGGGGGACGGAGAAGGGGAGGGATGATCTGTAGAGATGTGTGTGTTTGGGGGGGCACTGGTTATTGGTAGGGAGCTGGGAGAGGATGTGAGGGTGATGGTGGTGATGTACACGTATGAGATCATAATCTAGACCTGCCTTCATCTTCCATAGACTCTTGGATCGTATCTGAGCGTTTACAGCTTGACCTTGTTTCTCCGCGAGGGCAAGTCAAATAGACTGAGTAACTAACGTTACTCTGGATGCGGCTGGTGCCGGAGTGTCGTGTTGCTGTACTACTGGTCGTCTTATCCAAGGTTGTCTTTCTGAACGAGAACCCTTGGCTGGCTGCCTACTACATTATACAACGGCAAGATTTAACCCTCACTTATCAATGAAATACTATTCAAGTAAGTGGATAGATAATGGATGGCTGTGATTCCAGTATGCAATACAGAATGCAGATAACATGGACCAAGCCTTGCATCCGTCATCTATAGAGATAACTTACTGTAGGGAATCAGTGCGATCTCTCCGGCTCATATCACTTGTTACGTTGCGTACGTAGTAATAGTTTTGGCATTCAAATCTATCCCCTCCCGAGTCAATAACGATAGGGTCAAA
The DNA here is from genome assembly GCA_023509875.1 of Rugonectria rugulosa. Lineage (NCBI taxonomy): Eukaryota > Fungi > Ascomycota > Sordariomycetes > Hypocreales > Nectriaceae > Rugonectria > Rugonectria rugulosa. The sequence continues at coordinate 1,917 of JALNIO010002218.1, read as the reverse complement.
GCGGAGCTCGTTGATATGAAATACCGTCATAACTTGTGCTATCATGATGGATGAACAATTGGCTGCCAAGATGTGGCGCCAAGTTACTTCGCTCTGCGGCTCGAGTGTCCCTACGGAGTACCCAGATAGGTAATACTCTGTGGCTTCTAGGGCAGGGCCACCGCCTTCCATCCAACTCAGGGCCCCCTAACCCGCCTACCTACTGTAACTTATCCGTACATCCCTCTTTCCTTCCCGTCCGGATCCATGCGGACGGATACCGTTTGCTCATTGTGCCCTGCTCCTTCCTCCCACCCATCCAATCAATCTATCTTTCTCCTCCTCTTCCTCCTTCTCTCTTCCCTCCTACCCTTCATCTTCCTCCTTGGAACCCAACATCTCCTCCCCCATTCACCTCGGTTCTCTCCTTTGATCCTCGCGTTCCCGCCATCCTTCCCCCAGAGCCGCAATCCTCCTATCCGTTCGTAAGCAGATCGTCATCCAGTTAACCCACTTCGGCACTTGCTACCCGAACCCATCTCCCGCAATTGACTCTCTACCGCCTACGGACACAGAGCATCTATTCATCCCCACTGGGCGCGCCCTGGCACTTCCTCTGACGGGACGGGCTCTATCGACAGTGCTACGTCAACCCACGTACCCCATTCCTACATGTGCTGCTGTACATCATCGTCCCTGGAATCGATTATCTGACTGGCTTCCCCTCCATATCTCGACCACGTCACGCTTTTCAATTCACATACCCAATCTCAACTTCAGATTCACTCTGGGTTGCCTTCCACGCACTTCTATTTTTTCTCTCTCTTTCGAACACCTCCCCCCATCCTTGTCTCCCAGTCACTCCTGTAATTCCCTTATATAAACAATCGAGCGGGACTCGAAACGAAACGAAGCTGCCGAAACACAACCGCCATGGGTCGTCATGCCTCGATCCTGACCACGAACAAACAAGCCCAAACCCCCACCAGCGCCGTCTGAAATACATATTCCCATAACTTCCTGCCCATATTGAAACCATCATCATGGTCTACTGCGGCAAACCTTCCAAAGGCTGCTCCAACTGTCGCGAGCGCAAGATTCGCGTGAGTAACATCGCAATGGCCATCCCAAATCCGCCACCATGCTTGCCTCAACTCGTTGATGCGACCCCAAACTGACTTTGCCAATCTCAATATCAGTGCGACCAGAAAGAACCATCATGCGGCCAGTGCGAGAAGCGTCATCAGACGTGCCCAGGTTACCGCAACCTGGTAGACCTCATGTTCCGAGACGAAAGCTCCCACGTTATTAGCAAAGCCGAAAGGACTCGATCACGTTCCCGCAAGAAAACGCAAACACCCGACGCAAACTCGCCGTCGCTATCACCTCGGCCCGTCCCGAGCGCCGCAACAAAGATCACACCCAAACATAGAATAATTCAACCCAGCCGTCGCAAACGTGTTCGTGGCCCGGTGCTCTCTGTTCTCACACCGAGAAGTCATAGTTCACCTTCTCAGGCGAGCACAGATAGCAATGATGGCGACATCGACCTCGCGGACTGGCTCCCAAGCGACTCACCCGGAGATCAGATGCTACAAGATGGTACGCTCTCCCCCGAACTCCTGGAAGAAGGTACCGCGTTCTTCTTCTCCCGCTATGTCACTTCGGACAGTGGTTGCCAGAATTATTCATTTATTTATGATGTCTGGAAACCCCCCAGGTCAAGCGACACTCGGATCGACGCAGTCACAGCGAGCATGACGGCCGTTGGTCTCGCTGGCCTTGCTCAAGTCAAGCGTTGTAAACAGACCATGACACAAGCTTTACAGAGCTACCAGATCGCTCTGCGCCTCACCCAGACGGCTCTTCGCGACCCTATTGATGCCATCAGGGACACTACATTACTCGCCGTTTTGATCTTGGGCACCTATGAATTTG
>JALNIO010002215.1:0-10653 GCA_023509875.1 Rugonectria rugulosa | reverse complement strand
ATTATAAATTATATTTAATCTTTAGTCAACTAAAGGCCTTTATAGTCCTTATCTTATATAAACTTATCTACTTCTTTTTATAGCTTATCTTTCTATTGCTTAGTATCTCCTTTATCTCTCTATCTTCTCTTAGACATGCACTGTATTTTATCATTGCCAAATTCTTGAGGGTTCTTAGTAAGTCCTGTTTTGCTTCTCATATTTTCAACCTAATCCTCAACTTGTCAATTTGCCCTTTCGTCTCGTCTCTATCCAGTTTGCCAGATGCGCTCCCCTCCGGCGCTGCCTCTCACACATGTCCTTGTCCATTCCCATAACATCATCTTGTTATTCTCACCCGGAGACGGGCGTCAACGCCCCTGTGATTGATCCTGCCGAATCCTTTTGGTTCTGGGCCGTTTTTAGTCGGTTTTCCAGTTCAATGATCTGCTCCATCAGGTCCATCAGCCCTGATTGCATCCCGTGATCGTACTGGAAGTAATCTATCAACTTCAAAAAATGCTTCAGCAACCCGACTCGCTCATACAATCGTCTTGAGAGCTCCTCCATCTCCAAGCCTGCCTGCGTTTCCCGACTGCACTTTTCCATCTCCTCGGACCTTCTCTTCAGTTCTTCCTCCCTAATGTGACCATCGTCGTGGAGCTTCTCAAGAAGCCGACGCTCCTCCTCGAGCTTTTTTCGCATGACCTCGACCTGGTACCGAAACATGTCGCTGTCTCCTACCTTGCCTTTTATTTTTTCCAGGTCAGCATCTATGTCACTTCTATCAGCCGCCCCGATGGGGTGAAACCCATGTCGCATATTGATCCCCGAGAGGTTTAGATCGAACTTGGACAGCACCGATTCCTCCCCTGATTGAGAACGGCCGCCGAAAAATCTATTCAAGGCATCGTTGCCGAGACCCCGAATAATGTCCCCTGGGTCTTTGCGAAGCGTGGCTTGGAAGTCCTGTTCAAGCTGGCCAAACTGGTTGACAATGTCCCGCTTGGCCTCTTCAAGACCATCAGCCATTCTGTCACCGAGCTTCCTGAACGGGTCGATGAGGGTGTTGTCGACGCCGTCGAGGAAGCTGTCGACTTCGGACTTGTGGGTGGCCAGCTCTTCCATGAAGTGGTTGAGGGTGCACTCGGTCGCGTGCATCACCTCGTTGCCAATCTTCTGGGCAAACTGCTCGACGGCCTTGGCTCCTTTCTTGACCACGTCGAGCAGCCCATTGCCGACACTGGAGATGACACCCTTGATCTTTTCCCACAGTGCGCTGAAGAAGGACACAATGTTGCCCAGCTCGATGGAGAGGGTGAAGGAGTAGTCGAACCCGCCAATAGTACAGGAAACCTTGGCCGACACAAGCCCCGAGTTATCCGTCAGCTGACCATCGATAGTAATGGATGTGATGTTGAGGAGTTTCTGGGCCACGCTGCCGAGGACGTTGATGGAGAAGCGCAAAGGTGCCAGTAGTATCTCCTCAGCTGCTGACACCGAGTTCTTCAGTTTAAGATATGAACGCAGCTTGATGTCAGCCGCACGCTTGGCCTCGAGACACGCAGCGTGCTTCATGCCTTCCTCCGTAGTGTTCACGTCGTACTTGGCGCGAGCGGCCGCGAGTGTGTCAAATTGCTCTCGTTCCAACGCGGCCTGCTGGTTGGCGAGATCATGGTAAGCCTTGTCCGAGTACGCAATCAGATCGCTACGACGCTGCTCGTAGGATTCTCGGTCCTCCTGCGACTTGGTGCGGGCTGCTTCCATGTTGGTTTCCACTGCCGCACGCCGTTCTCGTGCAATCCTGTCGGCATCCCTCATCTTGGCGGTTAGCTTCTCCAATCTGGCGGTAGCTTCCTCGAGTGAGCTCATGCCAAGCTGCCCAACAGAGTCCTGGGCAGCCTTGACATTGGCCTTGGCCGTCATCACTTTGGATTCATGAGCCTTGAGGCTCGCAGCCAGCTCCTGGGCTGTCCAGTTCCAGGGCTCGTATGCCACGTTGTCTTTGCCCTTTTCCGGCCGAGCCTGTCGATGCCGTATAACAGCCGTCTCAATATGGGCAGCTTGAGTTTCTACCACATCCAGGGTGTCCAGTGCGCTCTGGACAGCGAGCTCGGCTGCCTCCAGCACCCGGACGCGGGCACGCCACAGTTCGACCTGGACGCTGGCCTCGCGGGCTGCTGCTTCGGCGGCAGCAGCCTCGCTCTGCTCACGCTCAGCCAAGCGGCGCTCGTCCTGGGCCGCTCCAAGGATCATATCGCCCTCATCACGATCCATTTTCGCAATCTTGTCCGCATTCAGTGCCTGCTCTGCACGTGCAAGCTCCTTGATATCGTTCAGGCGCTCCTTGAAGACCCTGGTGATCTGATCGATCTGGGCCTCGCCCTTGACCTTGACCAAGTCGTATCTCTTCGTCGCCTCGGATAAGTCTCTCTCGGCAACCTTCTGGGAATCTTCAAGAGCCCTCTCCTCCTCGGGGCGTCGCTCCCCGCCGAGGTGATCGTTGGCAAGCTTCATCAGGTACTCGACGATGTGCTGCTCAACTTCTGCGTGCACAGTGAGCGTCTTGCCGTGCAGCAGACCTCCGTCGCCGATAGGGTCGAATTGCTGCTGTGGCTGCCAGACACTACCACCCTGACCAGTCGAGACCTGCTCAAGGCGGTCCTGCTTAGCCTGTGGCAACCCCCCATCCAGCGTGGCGCTGACAATGATGACCAGGGCATCGCCGACCACGAGCTCAGAGTAGACATGAAACGAGCCTGCGCTGGTGTCGATGTCGACGGAGATTACGAGCCAATTGTCATGCTCGAAGATGATCTTGCCGTCTACCTTGATACGCTTCACGGATTGGGAGAGTTCCATCTCGACGTACGGATCTTGGTCGGGGCCGGAAGCCGCGCACACCTCGAGCGCCCCGAGTTTGAACCGCTCGACGCTGCCCTTGAACAAGGCACGGCCATTCCCAGCTTCGGCTTGCAGCCGGGCGCGTTTGCCAAAGAGAGTCATGTCGGCATCTATGGATATGCCTGGCTTGTAGTGTATACCGAACACCTCGACTCCTGTTGACAGATATATCTCGAGCTTGCGTATGAAAAAGGCGTCAGAGCCGGTGCGGAGCCCCGGCTGGACCTTGATGAGACTACCCACGGCATTCAGCAGCTGGGCAACATCCAAGTTGACGATCTGAAGATGGAGCAGCTGCTGAGAAGCGTCGGTTCCGGTGTGTACGAGGACACTGCCCGCCACGTCACCAACTACTACAGCACCACCAAGTATGACACTGGACGGCACGCCTCCGGCATAGAGGATACCAAGGCCGGCTTTGAAGTTGTGGATGACAACAGCTTCGTTGAGATTGAAAGGATTGACCCATGGCGTTTTCAATTGACTACATGTTAGGAGTTCTGATTAGGATCCATTGTGTTCGGGTAGACAGAAGGAGACTCTTACGCTTCTCCTCGCGCTTCATAGACACCGGCCGAGAGATTGAGTTCCAACGTAATTTTATTGCCCTTTTCAACTGGGAAGGACAAATCACCGCCGATGGCGATGGTTGGCTTCGAATCGACGACAGCCACCTCCAGGCTAATGTTGCCCACAGAGAAGCCCTGGATCGTGAACTATCATAGCGTAGGTGTTAGCGTAGACTACAGTATCTAAGATGAAAGAAAAGTGATAAGAGGAAATTACAAGGAATAAGAAACTAATGAACGTAAATAAAGAGAGAACTTACAGCGTCGGCGTCTGGGACTAGGATACCAATCTTCACATCAGCCCCTTGACCTTTCGAAGGCGGAGTGAAAGCCGCGCAAACAAGGAACGGCGAGCTGCCGTTTAATCCCAAGACACTCTTGAGGACGGGCAGATCGACCTCGGCATAGACCGTCAGGCCTTTCCCGATTTCGTATCCCGGCGGTCTCGACTTGACCACCGCACCGGGGTTGTCCATGTTGCTCACGCAGACGGCCAGCTTGCGCATACGCACATCACGTAGCAGGTCCGTTTCCTTGAGGATGCTCATCAGGTCATGTAGATAGAAATCGCCATCGTACGAGCCATAAACGGTGTAACCGACCCTGTCACTCGTTTTGGAGAGATACACGGCCACGTCAAAGTGATGCTTTTCAGCCACCGTGACCTTGCCCGAGAACTGGACCTCGAAACCCTGACCCGTCTCGCCGCTCCTGTTCGTGTGGATCTCGACGGCAAGAGCAGGCTCTAGGATGTCGACAGTTCCCACAGAAAAGCCCTGGTCGAGGCGACCTTGGAAGGCGATGTGGCCGCCGCCGATTGCGATGACGGCTTCAGCGGCTTCGTGCCCGTCAACGCTCACGGCACCATACAGAGTCAGTTGGGTGGTCGAGGATTTGGATACGGTCAGCAAAAGAGAAGACAGGACGATGCTGTGGTCCGTCGTCACGTCAATGTCGCCTCCAAACGTTTGGTTGTACAGCTGTTTGAGTGTCGTGAGACTGCAATTGGCCAGGTAACCAGATAGTTCAAAGTCATCTAAACAGGTCAGATACGAGCGAATGATAGACTTTGGAGAAAGCTTACTCTTGCCAAACTTGCCCTCAAGCATGAGCGTAGCTTGTTCCTTCACAGAAAAAGTGGCTCTCAGATCAAGCCGCAGTGTAGACAGCTTTGTTCCCATCCAAGCTGCTTCCATAAAGACGTCCGTGAGCTGTCGTTACAGGGAAAGAAATGGTTAGCCAATACTCAGGGGCGAAAGGGGAAAAGGGGAGGGGGTCGAGAACATCAACTCCATCGATCCCGGCGACATTCTTCCACTCTCCTGACGCCACGTTTACGCCAATGTTCCAGTGCTTTCCAAACTTGGAAATCCGCCATTGGACCATGGTCGTGGCGTCAATTCGTCCGCGTCCGAAGAAGGCGTATCCGAGATCATAGCCACCCGCAGAGCCGCGGCGTGTGCCCATGACGTCGAGGCCGATGTGCGTGACGGTGAGGACGCCAAAGAGGTCCGTGATATTAACCTCTGGCAGCTCGCCTCGCAGCGTGAATCCCAGCGGCTGCGGCGCCTGCGCGAGGCAGATCTTGAGCGGGACCATGCCCAGGTGGGCGGAAACGTTGACGCGCGGGCGATCCTGCTTGAAGACGTCGCGGAGCAGCGCGTTGACAGGCTGGAGCGCCCCGGACAGGGTGATCTCGGTGAAGAGGCCGAGGCCAGCGGCTCTCCCGTGCGAGCGGTACTCGAGTGTGGTGTCACGCATGGCGATGGCATCGAGGTCGGAGCCCGCGAGCGTCGGCATGAAGACGCCCAGAGAAAGCTCATCAGCGAGTTTGACGCGGTAGTGTTGAACCGTGGGGTGTCTCGTGTCCTGAAGACTGAAGATTTCCGCTTGGTGCCGGCCGAAGAGCTTGAACTTGGCCTTGATGACGAAACGTTCTGGGACGGGAGTCTTTGCTTCTTGTGCAGGTTTCTTATCTGCCGTTGTCGGTGTCCTGGCTGACTCGGCCTGCTCTTGCTTGAGGACGGTCGACATATGGACATGTTGAGTGGCGAGCCTTACTTCTGGCTTAGCCTGTGCATCGTCTTGAAAGCTGCCGAGTTGCGCGGGGTGGCAGACGGACTCTTGAGGCACCCCGAGTTCACTCGTGGGCGGACTGGGCTCAGGGGGTGTACGGTATACGATCTCGTCCTGGTGGTCCATAGACCTCCTCTCCCGCTCTTCCGTTGTCGCTCCCTCCTCATCACCACCCATCATAATCTCGGCATCTGCAAGGGACAAGCCGTCTATAAAGGTTGGTCCTGGGGCGTGAACTTGTTTCCAGACCGCTTCCACCCTGGAAGTGAGCCTTGTACCTGCTTGATCCTCCCAAGAAGCACTCGGGTTCTCCTTGCCTGCCAACTTTGCTTGTTCACTGCCATCTTCGGCCTGGGCCTCAGTCAGTCCTTCAGCCTCAGACTTGATGAATTCCTTGTCCTCCACGCCTCGCTGAGCCATCTTCATCACTCGCATAGTCGAATCTCCGAAATGACTGCTTGCCAATGTCTGGTCCTTGACCTGCTCATATCGTTGCCCTCGAAATAGCGGCGGGTTAGGTCTCCTTTGGTTAAGCAGTTGCTCGAGCGATTGATGTTGACCGCTCTTGCGATCCTCTACGTTCATACGATCTTCGTCTTCTGACTTGAGCCTCATATCTCCGCCCGTGTCATCCCTGGGTTCCTTCTCTTCGACTTCTGGCTTGAGCTCCATACCTCCGCCGCCGCTCGCGTTTTGTGCACCGGCGTCATTTCCGACTTTCGCCTCGGGCTTATGCTTCTTCGTTGGATCCCCCCATTCGTTTTCAGAGCTCGGCTCTTTCTCTTTCCTGGCGTCGACAACGTCAGAACCTATATCATTTCCTAGCTTCGTTGCGATGTCGCTTTCGAGAGGATTATCCGATATAACAGGCTTCTCAGGCTTCATCGCCTCAGTCTTGGCTCCTCCGCTGTCAACCTTGGCCCTAGCTTCATACGACGCGTACGCACTCTCGAGGATGGTCTCGTCCAGCTTCTGCTCAAACTTGGTGAAGAATCCGCGCTGCCAGGGATAAAATACAGTCTCGAACGAAGTCCGACCACTGAGAGGCAAGACCGCCGACGCCTGCTGGAGCCTGTACCTGAGGGCGTAACAGAGCCAGTGCGGTAGGTGCTGGATCTGGTCCGCCGCCGGCATGGGCTGCGCTATTGTGTCCTCATCCTTGGCCGAGGTGCCGACCCCGGCGACTCCGATGCCAAACTCAGGCCGGTATCTGTCTCTCTCTATGCAGGCGTAGAGCGTACCTTCACCCTTTGATTGGCTGCCTGGACCCCCCGCCTTGAGACGCTGGCCTTCCTTGCGAACGAGAGCCTGCCATGCTTTCTCGTATCGAGACATGACCGAGTTGCACTCGCCCGTGCCAAATATGAGATTCTTCGGAATCTGCGAAGACGCGTAGTCGTTATTGAGTCCCCCCCATGAAAATGCGCAACGGTGCAGCCATTCAGCCGGCCAATGGGATGTGCCTGGCCAGTCATCCACGGCCTTGGCCTTGTCCTTATAGGCTTCCCAGCCAAGAGCTCCAGCAATCTTTTATGATTAGTTGAGTGCACCATCAAGAAAGGAAATAACAAAAAGAAACGAGAAAAAAGAAAGGAAAATGATATCTCGTACCAAAGTTGCCGAACAGCCCATGACAGTTGCCTGGTTCTCAACCGGGTTATTTTTGTTCTTGCGCTTCCCCATGACCTTCATCAACTTTGTCGCCGTAACCTGGGTTTGTAGTATGGTAGATTCCTCCGTCTTAGCTCTCTCTCGTCGTTCTCTTTCCATCTTTGCTTCGTCCGTCTCTTGTTCGTCGGTCAGTTTGCCTTTCTGCCGGAGCAGCTTCTTCGCACGTTCAATGGCCTTTTTTTCTTCGGCGTGGGTTGGGGGATTGCGATCTCCCCTCGCTGCCTTGTAGGAGTCAAAGTCACTCTTCCTGATCCATGTCTCGTAATGCCCAAACGGCGAGAGGGCAAGCTGGGAAGCTGGTTAGGTTGCGATGACCGAAGAGGACCCAAGCAGGTTAATGTAAGCTTACTTACCTTTACCAATGGGAATTCTAGGCCCTCAATATCTTCGCTTGTCAACAGATGCACCTTTGTGGTGGCGCAGTCGGAGTCAACAGTGCCTTTCTCGCGAAGCTGCAGGGCCGTTTCTTCCGAGCTCATAATGGAACCATGGACCTTCAACAAGTCCTTGGGCATGTCGAGCTCCTTCATGGCCTGCACAACCTGGGGGTAGATGTCCGTCATACCCGAGCTTTGCACGAGGAACAGCTCAATCTTGGGGTCAATGTACCGGGTCCAGCCGTTCTCCTGGTCGATGGCGCGGATCGAGTCAGTTCGGATCTTATTCCAACGATCTTCTGGGCTGCCTTGATTCTTGTAAGTGTATTTAAAAGCAAATCCCAGCTCGCTGCGAGCCCATATCGCGATGTCTTCCCGAGGTATCCGCTTATTTTGGACCGTCTTCTGCGGCTGCTGCTGGCGTTCATCGGCCTTCCAACGTTCACTCCGGTTTTCAGTCTCGAGAGATTCGAGTTTAGGATCTGTCTCGGTTTTGATCCCGGAAAGCCTGTCTATCGTCTCCTTGAGGATGTATACGTCGTCTATGATAAAGTTCTTGAGCCCACCAGAGACGTCGAAGTTGGCGTGTGATGCGCGCAGCTTCACATACAACCGGACCACGCCTTCGTCCTCCCCGGTAGTCGGCATGTAGGCCATCGAGTCTCGACTGTTGACAAAGGTGCCCGAGGGGTAGCGAAAGGGCAACTTCTCTTCGCCCTGGTGCGTCTGCCGCTCGTGGGCGGCGAGCAGGTCGGCTCCGGTTGCTGCACTCTGAGCAGCCAGCGCCAGCGCCGCATCCTCGTTCCAGGCTTGAACGAGTTCATTGAACTGTTCGAATTTGATGACTGTACCGTCATTGCTCCCCGGTTTCTTGATCTTGATCTCCTTCAGGTCCAGTCCCGTCCGGTTGAACGAGCTGTCAAAGATTGCTGCTTTCATGTTCGCATTGCCGAGACTTTTGGCCGAGAGACACTTCTTCCAATAGGCCTCGTTGATCCAATGCAGTTCCCCTTTGGTCTTCAATTCGTCCAGGGAGACTGCAACGATACGCCCGTCGATCCGGTTCGCACGGATGGCCCTCCACTGATCGCCTACTGCTCCAGCATACTGATAAGGCTTTGGGGCGGAAAGCCGCCAGTAATACTGAAATCGCTCCGGCACGTAGACTTCTTCCTGCACGTAGCCTTCTTCATTTTCGTCAAAGCCCAAGAGACGATTCTGTTCCTTACTCCTCTTAGTTGCCTCTTCCTGCAACCTCTTCATCTCCGCGTCGCTCAGAGGCCGCTTGACAACTTGCCAGACGGGCTGATCACCACGGATCTTGTCGAGGTTAAGGGAATCGTTGTTGGCAGGGTAGACCTTTCCTTGTACGGCCAGAGTGTCTTCCAAAATAGTGTCGTTGCCAAATATGATACTGGGATCAAAATCTTCAGACATGTTGGCTATGGCAGTCCTGGTCAGCTTTCGAGCTGGTTGTTCATTAGCATGGAACGTCAACGGCTCTGCACGTATCTCAACGGTGCTGAATTTATTTGTTTGCAAGCACGGGGATGAGCCTTCAAGATATGGTGTAACCACGCGTGAACATGGGTGAGACAACATTCATTAAGAAGTGTCTTATGACTTACCTCGAAGTGATGTCTTGTATTTCTGACCACAAATGGCAAAATATGTCCAAGAGGAACCGACAGCTACTAGGGAATAGCAAAAGGGCCGAACCTAGATAAATGTGCTATTATATATACATGCATGCGATCGGCATAACCGGCATCTCCTCGAATTTGTTCCCAGCACCCAAAACCCTTGTACGCGGTTCTGGACTATTGAATCCCCCAAACTCTCTGGGTATCCACTGCACCTTGGAGATGTGACCCTCACAGAGCTTTACTCGCTCGACTTTTTATTGGACAAGATAACTAGGTACTGATAGAGCATATACTATCAATAGGTACCTTATCGAAAGGATCCGTAAACGAGCTAGAGCAGCCGCGTCATCCGTTTAGGGTGTACGTAAATGAAGACACGAAGATTACTTCAGCTGAAACAGGGATTAACTATACCGCCAGGGACTACTGGGTGCCTATACTCTAGTAGTTTTAGATCCTATAGCGAGAGTGAAGTGTCAATGTTAAGAATCTCACGAGCTCACATGAAATAACATAAAGTAATAACTAGATTTGCCAGTGCCTCACGCACTATAGATATAGAGATGTATACCGAGTTCGCGACGTTAGAAAAGATATTTCAGAGCGTTGTTGAGGCCTTAAGCTACACACTATTAGATCTACTACCTGACTATTGTAGAACTATTGAATACGCTATTAGATATCGGAGAAGCCGTGCCGCTCCCCTCGCTGCCCGCCTGGCAATGGCATTAAAAGCTTGAGCAGTTACTTCATGTTAACTCCACGAAAGCCAGGTTATGAAATGATTTGCATTGAATGATATCTGCTCGTCTAGGCGTCCAAATCTCATTTACTCGGCTAACGTACCTGATAAGTGAGCTGTACAGACAAGTGAGCTGTACACTTTTCCTTAGCCCCCTAAATAGAAATCATCATAAAAAGACCATAAACTATTTAATCAATTAAAACTACTCACTATACTCTTCCCCAGATATCTCAATCACTACCTAACAGGTCCTTACATTATGCCCGGGCTTGCCGCAGACACCACATCGCCGAACGCCCAGCCTAACCGACCTTCCTCGACCACCATTTCTCGACAATTCCGCAACTACCTGCACATCAACATCCATCTGATCAATTGCTTGCCTTCCTTCCTCTACCGTCATAACTCCTCTTTTCTGCAGTCTAGTCCTTTTTGCCCTCCGCCGCCGGCTTAGTATCTCATTTGCCTGTCGAAGGTCTTGGACCTCTGCCCTCACGAGAGCCATCTTATGCATAACTGCCTTTGTTCCCTTCGCAAGAGACTTTAATGCTTCAAGAATTGACTCTGGAGAGCTGCTTTGGTGCCTTCTGATTTGTCTTTCGAGGTATTCAGACTGAGATCCGGCCTCAAGCACGGTCTTTGGGGTCCTTGAGACCCAAGGGGTAGAGGGTTCAGCCCCCTCCTCG
>JALNIO010002214.1:27994-49761 GCA_023509875.1 Rugonectria rugulosa | reverse complement strand
AAAAGAGTATGCGGCCAAGAAAGGGCGAGCTTGTTTCACGATACGTAGGTAGGCAATGCAAGGGAAAAACTGTCATGTGACCCAAGGGCAGTGGGGAGACGGTTTTGATTGTCTTGGAAATACCTCGGATACCTACGTATTTGAATACTAACAATTTTCACAACAGCAAATGTATCCGTCATCATCGGCAGTCACATACCTATATACATTGACATTCTTACAGTGACGACCAGGATTTTTTTGACGTCACTAGGTGACACACGACACTGAGACTTGCACGAAGGTGCCATCCCCCGAATTCTATATATCTGGATATGACCTAGAGGTTTTCCAATTATTGACGTCGGTGTGCGTATGCATCGTATTGCGATTGTTTGTTCTTCTGCTACTCCTGTTTTTTCGTTTATTTCTCTGCCGTGCTTACCTAAAAAGAGCTCCTTGTTGTATTTGTTGGGGAGACCTACGATGTACATCTGAGACACGCAACCACGTACATGAGGTCACACGCATAAGCACATAATTACACAAACATGCATTGATGCCCGACCATGACGTGATGATGATTAAAAATACAAATTGAGGCCGACCTATGTTGCGTCGCATGCGCCTCTCGGCCCTTGTCGGGAGTAAGCATCGTCTCACCCACGACTTCAATTGCTGAGGCCTGAAGGTCCCGCTCCTCGATTTGAAGAAATATGCGGAGTGACACTTGGTTGAGATGTGTCGCGGATGTCCTTTTCCCTTCACTGCTTGTTGGCATGCATGCAGTGGCAGGCCTACAAATATGCGTTGTATCATAGTGTATCCCACAAACAGAAGTTTTAAGTGAGAAACATCCTCGGCTCACATCATCTTTGGAAATGGAGTCAGGTATAGCATCACTCAATTATACAGCACCTCTTGAGCTTTACAATGTTGAAAAGCCCTTCTTTTCTAACGTTCCAGCTCCCGACGGGCGCGAGTCCAACCAAGAGGCACGCCTCTATCCTGGCATCAAGTTCTGCAATATACGCAATGGTTTGACCAATTTCAATCTGGACCAACACGGCTTCGAGATTTTTATGTTTGGGGAAGAGAATAGGTCTGATGAGAGCTTCGACTCTGATGAATGGATCGGGAGAGAAATATACCCCGTGGTAGAGTCGTTACTGAAAGCTCGTTTTGAGAACGTCGACGTTCTGATCTTCGACCATACGGTGCGTGACGACCTCAATAATCTCATAGACGTACTCAAATATTTGTTTTCTGTATTGACTAAAGACTAGGTGCGCAAACGGAAGACAGTGTTGCAGCTCCAAGATTCAGAACCTTTTGTCCGAGCGACTCGACAGCCGAGTTACTCTGCACACTGTGGTATTACCCTTGTATTTGGCTATATATGACGAGTGCTGGTGTCATCTCTGTCAGGAAATTTCAGCTTCCCGGGCCATATCGAAGCGCACAGGCGACTCGTTGGTAAAGCTTTGGTGGAAAGAAGCATGGGGCCGAAGCACACCAAGTGGCAAGCCACTTATTTGCTCTGCTAGATGCCTGGCGACTCCAATAGCCAATGTAGAAGACAGGGGTACCAGTCATGAACTTGGAAGCTTCGCACTCGCCCGAGCATCTGGTATGAGCGGACTTGACTGGAAACTCCAGCGTGTAATGCCGCATGCATTGGTGGGCTTGACACCACCCGGATACCTCGATAGCCATGATCGGCACGCAGAGTGAGGGCCCAGCTCGATCATGGTTGCAGCATGAAACTGTGTACACACCAATCACAGATCCTTTACCCCAATCTCTACGTTCCACCTTAAGTTATGCACCGCTGTGGACGCCGTTTTTATTTCCCGGGGACTCGTGGTCTGGGCCCCGGCCGGTGTGGAGAAGGCTGATGGCGGGATTTCGTGCTCCGTCCCGCGAGAGAACGCCGAAAGATTGAGGCCCGCACACCCATGCGGACGCAATATTCCGACTCCGTTCAGTACTGTGCGAGATGAGTTTGTGATTAAAACAACTGTGGGTTACGATCGACAGGCTAGCGGGTCCTGAGAGACAGCTGCGAGACCTTCCACAGCCCGCTGGCGAGTGTGCCAGCCAGGATACCCAAACAGTACTTGCACCTGGCAGTGACCCCCTCACCCCCTTGCCGAACAATGGGGTATGCGTAATGTGTAGGACAGACAACCAGTAAGGCAGCGGGTGAAGCCCCTGGTCGTTCCAGCCCCCGAAACGCGATGAGTAGGTGCCCGTCTAGTCCTTGCATGGAGATAAGGTTGGCCTGTGCCACCAATGAAGCAGGTTCCGGGACCAAGCGCCAATTTGCGCACAGAACGATGATAGGCTCTGACAAGTTCCCAGGTCCCTCTTTACTTGGTCATTGGACTTTATCCCTGACTCTTTCGATCAGGGCATGATCACTTCTGCAATCCAGTCACGCAGAGGCCGCTCCTCCTTGGCCAACCTGTCGAGAACGGCGATGACGGACTGGGCAGCCTGTGCATCGCCACCCATCGCCTGCCGGAGTGCCAGTCCGAGGGAGCACATGGACGCAGCCCACTTGTCGTCCATCCAACCTTCGTCAGGGCGTGGAGGTAGGCCAAATGCCAGTGGCTGTGCGAGAGCGTGTATATCTTCGAACCCAGGTCGGTATGGTACCTGACCCTGCTCTGGTCTGATTGGATGCGACAGCGACGTTGTCAATGTGCTTGGAACTGTTCCGAACTCCGGAGGTGGAGGTTCGCGGCAGCCTCAGCGCCGTGTAGATCTTGACCTGGAGAAGCCTCTGCTGTGAGCAGGATAATCGAAATATCGTTCGAGAACGGGATTGTCGTTGGCCCGAACGGCACCACATCTTCTCCACGTTGCGTACGGCTAAGCTAGAGCGCAGGAAGATCAGTAGGGCACGGGAAGCGCTTCTACGGGGCAGGATATTTTCATCGGGTGCAGCCGAGATGCAAGATGGCCCTATGGACGTGGAGCAAGGAGCGACACCCACGGAGGACGCAGACATGGGTACGCAGTCGGACGCAGGATACGACCTGTCCAGCATGACGACACACAGCGGAATGGGCGTCGACGACCCGGAACTCACGCTGGACGATGGAGGCGAAGCACCTGGTCGGCTGGGTGACAGGCGGAACTCCGAGGCTATTGATCCAGATATCTTCTTGAAGATTGTCAAAAGATTGGTGGAGCTAGTATGGTTGAGGTTGGTCGAGGTAGTGCTCCTGAGGCTGACACCCTGGAACGTCCAGGGCATGCCCTCATACCGATATCCGCTGTTAGTAATGTTGTACTTGCTCATTCACGCTGTGTCCCTGTAGCAACGAAATCTTGACCGCGCTATATCCCTCATATTTTCCTTCTCTGTTTGCCGTTGGCACCCTTCTATGTTGCTTGTCGCGTCATGGTCGTCCAAGCAATACGCAGTCTGTCACACCGCAAGACACAGTATGACTCACTGATAGCCAATAAAGATGATGCAACACAACGGAGTTGCGGCAGGACCAAAGGGTGTCGAGTAATGACCAGCGACTTCGAGTTTGGTCTGGCTCCGTCAGACCTCGGGCGTTAGAGGCTGTTTGGGATACGGATACCTTGGCACGCGATCATCATCAGACGCGTACAACGCCGCAATACGGAAATGGGCGCTTCCATACGACAAAGCAGTCATGGACAGCGTGCATTTTGATGAAATTTATTCAATGCAATCACCGGAGAGAGCTCCACGATCTACCCCCTTGGACGTGAATCGATGGACTTTGCAACCATCATGCGGCCCAGCCTGCTCTCCTGCTTGTCCTTAAGTCACCGGACTGCAAGCCCTCGTCGTAAGAATAATAATGCACGCACTGTAACCGCTGGCCACCAGTCCATTTCCCCCGTTAAAGCATTTGAAACTCGACCTCGTCAGCCACTCAGGTCTATCTTGGCCCAGACTCTGGGGCTGAGATGGATACCCGGATGATGTCGAGGATGTAAAGGACATTTCGTTGTCTATGGTCAACCTAAATCTTAGGGCATACCATAACGGAAGCTTCGCCGGAGGATGATATTGTAAGGCAAGCTGGTGTTGAGAAAGTGAAGTAGTAGCTTGCAGACATCATAACATCGTTGAATCACTCTCCATGTCACCGTCCAATCTGTACATGATTGATCTAGTGCTTGTACCAAAGAAACAAGACACATCACAGGCCCTCTGAAGCGGGTGACTTCTCTTACCAAAGGCTTCACGTTCCTATTACATTCAAGCCTTGCCTTATTAGTCGCATGATAAGCGGCGTATGACTTACAATTGTCACATCGCGCCTGATGGGGAGATGCAGAGTGATAAGGCTTGGTGGAGCCAATCCTGCACAGTACGAGGCCATTCTCTGGAGGCTCGACGCCGCGGGGTACCACGCTTTCTCTGTCGACACAGTGCCCAAGTCGCACCGATGAGTACGTCAAGGTGCTATGACGAGATCCTTGTGCATTCTTCTCCGCGTCGGTCGATGCACAAAGGTCGACAGCTTGCCGAAAGCACAGTCGCGACGCGTCGTTCCTGTGCACGCTCTTGCACCCCTTGTCGCGTCCATGGTGCAGATCCCAGGCGCATCTCCACAAAGCATCGCTATCGGGATTGGCTGTGTGTCACCAACAACCACGAGATGTGCTCTCGGTTCCATGGCGGCAATTTGAACGGCAAAGAAACGCCGCCGGAAAACCAGCCAAGTTTACCGAACCTATCCCATTTCTCAGGGGCAAGCGTATCCTCAGCACCAAATCCTCCGGACCAGTCAACGGTGTGAGTCGCACGACGCTGTTGCTCGTCAACCATCTTATTAGCCTACAGATCACCGAGATGGCGCGCGTCGACACGTCTTTCAGGCACACGCTTTCCCTTCTTCCAAGTTTCCATGTCTAAAGACGTGTCTATTTCGTAAAACGCGTTTGAAACTGTGCCCTACGCCTTTGTAGAGGCCGACAATTTACGCTTCGCTCATGACAACTGCATTGAAGGCAGGACCTTCTTGGCCCCTGCATACGTAGACATGCAACGGCCATAGCGAACAAACCACTTTCTTCCGTCAACGAGAACAATGAATTGCTAAATCAATTGGCAGAGCATCGGCGCTGACTCCTCCTTTTCCTCATAAATTAGAATCGCGTCATAGCACACTTAGACTACCTTTGTGATCCCAGGGGTTCCTTCATGCTTATCGTCCCAATGTCGCATAGCATTGCCCTTCTTTCCCTTGTAAATCCTTGCACACGCATCGCAACGCCACTCCTCCCTTGTGGATATGGTCAGTGAAGCTCAGAGGAAGTGTACTGGGGCTTACATGGTGTCTTCTCTCTTAGTCTCGGTCAACTTGCTGTGAAACGCATTATATGCACTGCCGTCTTGCGCGAAAATGTTCTAGATACTACGTCAATAGCTATATCACATCACCTTTATGCTTTGACGTACCTTGGCGACTTGAAGCATGAAATTCCTGATCTCGCTGACATCCCTGGGGAAACAGTCTTGCTGGATGTAATATTTGGTCAGGGAGACAATTGCGGTGCATCGAGCATCCCAATGCTTTCGTCTACTTTTCTCCAGCGGTTTAAGAAGCTCATTGAAGATTATTTTGTGAGCTTCCGGGTCGCGTTGCATGTCCTCGGGTCCGTCCACAGACATATCTTTCAAGAAATCACTATAGTGCTGCAGAAATGTGACAAGCCGTGACAAGTCGGCACTTTCGGGTGTCGTTGGGTAGGACCCCGAGGTGTCTGCGGTCTCTAGCGCGCTGTGCGATGTTCCTGGAGTTGAAGGAAGACGGCTGCCTAAAGTGTGAGCGCCCCAAATATTCTTGCATAACAATGCGAAGACGGCCAATTGCTCCTGAGCGCTCTTGCCAGACACCAGGGACCGCTGCGTTATCAAGGCTCCCCAATTTCCATTGTCACTTGGGACTTCAATACCTTCGGCCAAGGAGTGTGAGGCTATAGTGCGCATTAAAGCTTCAAGGGCAAAGGTCTTAGTAAAGTTCTCGGGGAATATGCCACTGAGTGATTCCTCTCCGACGTGGAGTGCCTTCTCATACAGGCCATTGGCGCTCCTGCATCGCCGGCGGAGTTCATCAACGTCGGCTTCGCTCAAGATTCCGGGTTGCGCCCCCAATTTGTTCCATAGATCCTTGAAACGGTCACGTAGGTCTCGGAGATCAGGCCATGGAGGATGGTTCGGGAAGAGCTCACGGGATTTTGAGGGAGTGAGTTCCTCTAGGTGGTGCAGATATGTGAATACCACCCCCAGTCCGCGAAGTTCCTTGATGGGAGCTTGGTCGAAGGTAGAATTGGCGTACTGGCCATCTGTGGTGGAGGGGGAACAAGCCGAGTAGTGTACCATGAAGGGAAGCCTAATGAGCACATATGAGTGATGTGGTAGAAGATGCGGTAGAAAGGAGCAGTCAAGATTAAATAGTGAAAGAATGGCTGACCGCTTGGGGGGGCTCTTTAGTCTCCACCCAGCTCTATAAAGGTGAGCACAGCCCAATGAAGGTGGGTAATCCGGAGTGACCTAACCACCAACATGGGAGTAAAGTATATTCGGCTAAACATTCTCCGCGACCCCTCCTTGTCAAATTGATACGGTACCATCCAATCCTCAGCCTTTCCGGCCTAATAACCGTCCTCTCCCAATCATGAGGGAATATCCGTCGTCTGGCTCTTGGAATGAGTCACATCATTCATCAAGCACTTGCCAACCATGGGCCGGTGCGCGGGGAGCATGGTGAAGCTCCCCTGGTTCCAAAAATGTCTACGTACCATGACTTTGGATAATTTGAACTACCATGTCGTCGTTGCTTGCTAATGCCTTTCCAAACTTAGCTCGAGCAAGCGCCCTCCTCGCAGTCCTCGTAGGAGATGCATGCAACAAATCGTGCTGGATGGTGATACGGCGAGTGCGTGATTGTCTGTTCTGTGGCGATGCTGCAGGGTAGGCACATGGAAGCTCGTGGAGCACCAAGCAGAGATAGAGCAGTTGTTGCGCTGTTGAAGTAGGATGAACCAATTGTGTTGAATAATGCCATGGATATTTCTATCTGACATCTGGTAGGAGTAACTTGACGTACAAGTAGGGATCGAAGGCAGAAATGGGCTAAGTGGATATTCCTATACAAAGATATTAGTCAAGTCGTCGTTTGGTAACCGACAATCAAAATTATATAAGAAGAAGACTAACACTAGCAAGCAATGGGGTAGCCGATAATTGAATCAGGAGGCAGCCGACGATGAATAGTTTCCCAAATTCTTGAGCTCCGATAAGTCTGAAAATTCATAATATATATATATCCTATACTGCAATACTGGTTTTGGAATTACTTTATGTAAAAGAGTGCTTATTCTTGCCTCGTCCTCTATTTCCTCGTAGCTTGTGAATTTCTGGTGTTCCGTGGATAAAAGGGGATGCCTGTCTTGTTTGACGAATCACACACAAAAGCAATTCTATCTTACAAAGCGGAACAATTCTATAGAGTTTATCTCAAGGGGCAGCCGACAATTAGTCTCATGTAGTGGCTTACGCTATCACCATAGAGCAGATTGTCCAGCATACTTTTCCGGTCCCGATGGTAGTACACCTGAATCTGGACTCATCAACGAATCTTTTAACGACAGCCGATACTAGAGAACCATGGACCTCATAAACTCAGGTATTTCCAGCCTGAAGACGGTCGCATTGCGTTGGCGCTGACTTCTCAGGGGAGAGCGCAGGGAACATCAAAGCATTCCTCGATGATCCAGTTGTAGCTGTGCATCGAGGCTACAGCGGCCGAATGACCAAGAAGAGAAGACGGCAACATTCACTTGACGAGACGCCCACGGCTGAAACAACCAGTCGCCGAGATATCTTGGTAGAGAATGCGCAGGAACTCTGGGACTTTTATGAGCAGCGTTTCAAAAACTGTCAGCAGACGGCATGCAAGCTTATCGCCAAGGCTTAGATCAGAGCTGTAGAACCTAAGAAGCAGTCCATATATCCCTATACTGGCAGTGATGAAAAGGCACCGGACTGGTAGCCCAAGCCTTGGGGACCTACGAAGGAGGACAAAGTTCGCCACAAGGAGCCAGACCATCTCTATAAGCGAGGTATCATTGCATACCATCTATGTGTCGAAAAGGATCTAACATATTGTAGAACGTGTCTATCTCCTGAACTATCTTCTCAACATGGTAATCGAGCCAAAGCAACGTTAGCATCCAGACATCCAGAAGCTCAATTCAACGTGAAGAAACTCGAAGAAATCACCCTAAACGCATTATCGGGGTTCTTTGCAGACAAGGAGAAGCCATATTTGACGGAGATATTCAGGGTCGCTAGACAACAGGAGCAACTAAAAAACGACGAAATTGGTAAGATCATTGGGAGTTCCTGCATAAGGCTTCGAGTTGACATTGGTGTAGATGGCACCACACAAGTCTTTGTGCTAGCAGAGGATAAGGTGGTAGAATCTTTCACCGAAGAAAATGATGATCTTCTCATGCCTAGAGAAGAGGAAGACACAGCCAATGCAGCCATGCTGATGCCGAGACATGAAACGCCGCATGGCATTGGCCCAATGGTTTCCCAAGGCCCTGCTTCCGATGCGAGCTTGCATCGCTCGTCCCTCCTTGGCGGTGACTTGCCTGTGCGACCAACCCAGTTTACAACACCACAGTCCCTGATGTCGGAGATGGCTCCAGAACACCACGCATTTAGAGAGGGAAGAAACTTACCTGCCAATAGCCAGGCATCCATCCACCCAGCAAGTGGAAGCCTCAGCCTTGACGTCGATGTCGGCCCTCACAGCTCCAGTCGACGGCCAAGCATCTTTATTCCCCCGGCAGACACTGGGGGTATGGCCGGAACTAGCATATATGCACCATAGTGGCAATCTGGCTTAACGGCATCGAATACGTCGTCTTTATACGGCTTTACACAGCAGCCTGCCAGTCATTCGTCCATATCCAATTGCCCAGGTAACGCAGAACCAGCCATATTTTGACACTATGGTTTAGCAACAACGTTGTTTTTTTTGAGAAATCATAGAGTCTGACCGGCATCAAGTGTTAAGGATTATTGAGGACGATGCTGGTAGTGAAGTTCTGCAATTTAAGTAACTATTCGCATTTTCAAAATGAACGAACGAATTAATCAGCAGTGTCCTATCTGCTTCAATTGACACAAGCGATTCACCGTCTAGCCCCATCTTAGGCAAATCGGGCTTCATCCCAAGGTCGAGCAGAGAAGATGGGTCAGCCTGGGCGGGAAATTCGCTGTTGACAGTGATGAATATCACGATACTCCATCTCGGGATGTGTCCAATCTTTAGGGTATGCGTGGCGCGCGCGTAACGGCAATTGGTCGCATCTACTATGGTTCAGAACTAATCCAGGAGGGGGCAATTGCAGACATCCTGGCATTGATCCTGGCCTTGACTGTATCAACTACCGAAGAGTTGTGCGAGTCATTGCATTGCTGTTTCTTTGGACATGATCACTCCACTGTAGACTAGCTTCCTTTGGAGCTGGGATGTACCGTAGGAAAACCTTGAGCGACGAGCAATGATAACGCCATCCCAAGTGTTGCACTTGCTTGCGGCAGATTTGACCGCGAAGTTTTTGGTCTACTGAGATCAGTCTCCAGGAAGCTCTAGCGCACTCTTAGAACTGACCTTGACACTTGAAGTCTTTTGAAGGTCTGAGAGCCTCCTGATCCGAAAGATGGTGTTTTTGTGTCTTCTGTAGTGCTTGATCATGGCCCTCGCTCTCGAGCGATCGCCCCGATTCATACTCATAGAGATGAGAGCGTCGATACCTCCGCTCCTTGATGTAGCACAGAAGGATTGCTCGATGAGGAATAGCCCGTCAACCTTCCCCGACCTTGTAGCAACAGAAAGATCTTTGCATTGCCATGTGGTCCTGCTTGGTCCGTCTCCCTCTGAAGATCTAATGCCCCTAATGTTTCCGGAAGTAGAACAAAGGGTGATTTTGTCAAATGAGACAGAAGGCTGGTTTAGTGTGTTGGTAAAGTCGATTTCGACGTCCCAGTGTTTCATTTTGATTTGCAGTTCTTGAAGGGTCGCAGCTTCGTGGAGGTAGACTGTGATTTGGATCTCGAACCTCTTGTTCTGAGGTCTGAGGATTGGTTCGATAAGCCCAACCTCCAGTCCTGCATCGGTATCATTGCATTGTAAGACACCGCGAGCGTTCGTCACGTAACCGAGGATAAAGCGAGCCTTGGAGTCGTCTCGAACGAAGTTGATGCGAACCAAACCAGGCTTACTCTGGGCAACGTTCGTCTGGGGAGGAATCTGGATGATATGCAAAATGCGGCGAGGAGTCGGTGAGACCATCGTAGTCTATGAAACAGTAAGTACGATGTTTTGCGAAACAGGTAACTGCGTTGACAAACCAGGAATCGTGGCTGTATAAGTCCAGGCTCAGAAGCGTGGTCTGGTAAAAAGAATGGAACAAAGGTGAAGTAGGAGATTGGAGTTAATATATGGCAGGCCGCAGTCCCGGGTGACCCAAAAGCGAGTTTCAAAGTGCACAGTGCCTAAGATCAAGTATTTATACCAAGTGGCGTCTATCCACAAGGTGTGTTCTGGGCCAGAGGGTCAGATTCTCCTTTGGAACAAGTAAATGTCCAGACTTATAGTCATACAAGAAGGAATCATATAGCTGGAATCTTGTCTTGCCATGTTGGAATCAGTAACACGCTTTATGATGCAGTTCACACCGCGGAAAACGAAATTTACTCATCGGTAGTCTAGGAACAACCAATACTCAGCAGTGAGGGTGCCGCTTTCATGGCTGAGACTAACTCCATGCCTTCACGGAAAAAGGTTCATCACCTTTGCACAATCTCATGTTGTGCTAACCAACTCACATTACCCCTATTACAGAATAGCCTGTGCAAGGTGCACCCGTCCCCGGATGAAATTCCGGGGACGCTGCAAGGATAAGGAGGTAAACCCTCGCGACTCGCGGAGCGGCCGGACTCTAGGAAGCAGCCGATTCGCTGACTTGGTGCAGAATACGGCCGCCTTAGGGCCTGGGACTAGCTGACAGAGTACGTGTCAGAACGATACGCATGCCTTAGTGCACCACGTTGGAGCACACTGAGATGATGAATGATACTGGAACTGGGGGCTTGCCCATGCGATTGGTGGCCGGCTGGGCACGGCGTGTTCCCCTAGCGTGTCCACCAACTTCTTTGACGGCTCAATTCGCTCCCTTTTCCAATTCTCTTGCATGTAATACCATCCATACGAACGCTGGAGCACGATAGCGACCACGTAAGCAGGCCTTTCACCAGTAAGGCGGTAGGATTTGCCCAATTTGACCCAGTCCGAGTAATACATCGGCACCATTATCGGATAGTCGATATGTGCCTCCTCTCCAGCTCTGAATTGCGTCAGAAAAGAAATTCATAGCCAAGGGGACGTTACCAGGTCTTGAGAACGATGACTCAAGAGCCTTGGTGGTCACCTTCAGCTTCTGTAAGTGGATGGCAATCTTCTCTAAGATTGTCCAGTCCTCCGAGGAGAGCTCGTCTCCAACTCAACCTGCTACATCCGTTTCTTGAAATAGCCGCCAACTACGTGTCTGAGATTCAGGGCCACCCGCTGTTTACGCACACCGATATGTACACACAATTGCACTGTCACTCAAACCTACCAGGTTCTTCGATGCCCTGGTCAGAACAGCTGAGCGCTTGGTGGACAGTCAATTTCAAAGAATCACATTGCAAGGCGGGCACAGTTGAAGGTCCGAGAAAAATAAGAGGCAGATTAACCGTCAAAGAAAAGACGAACGTCCCTTGCAGCTTCGGATGGACCCTTCTCTCTTGTCACAATCGAATGCCTTGCACTGCGTCGTTCGTGGAGCAGCGACAGCAAGCAACTTCTTTTCGCGCAGACTCGAGCATTTGAGCGCGCTTTCCCGTTTTCATCACATCAGCGCCTTGGCCGGGGGAAACCTTTTTCTTTTTTAAACCGCCCACACGTAAAACGGCTTGGTCATCAGGCGGTGGATCCTAAACGCGATGGCTGCACAGTACGTGCCTTGTATTGACCGGTTGTAGACCAGCCATCCAGGCCTGCTTATCGACCTACCCCATAGGTCCTGGCTCCGACCTGCCGAGTCGGTGAGAGAGTATCCATACGCCTCACAGAGGTGTCAAGGATGCGAGGTATGGTGACCTTGCCTACCCGGGTCCAATTATTTACAGCCAGGTACGCCGGAGATTCCAGAACATTATGAACCCGGAACACACACCAGGCATGGGGCTTGCGGGTCGGTCTCAGAGGGCCACGATTCAGCTTGCAACGCCTCGTTCAGAGGAAGAAGAAGCACTACTATTTTCCTAGGGAGTGGCAGCGAGGAACGAGTAGAAGCACATAGCGCAGCGCAAGAACTCAAGGCGAGGGCGAAGGCTTACGGACGTGACTGGAGCAGTTATGGCAAAACGCAGGTCTTGAGGCCTCCAAAGCAGCTGCTGAGCTCAACAAAGGAACCAATAGTCAAGAGGGAGAAGTGAGAAGTGAATCCTAGACGGTTCGGGTTAGCGTAGGCCCCTCATCTTCATCTCCCGCGTGCTGTGATCTCTCCAACTCCTCCAGCCTCCAACACATTCATTGCGTCCTAACTAGACCACGAGTCTTTTTTCTCTTCCCCCCCATTCAACAGGTCCTTACCTCTAAGAATACCTCATCATTCCTTACAAGTCTATATACGTTTGAGATCTCTAACTTAGCATGCGCCCTTGCAATGCCATATGTATCAATCTTGTCGCCATCGAGTCCAGGAAGCCCGGGGCCAGCCCACAGCTTGAGATCCAAGAAAACAAGCTTCCAGAACAAGAAGTCTCAGTACAACATATCAACAACAGCGCCGATTACAGCTTCATAACGTTTCAAAGGCTAGCAGAATGCTCAGTGCAAATAAAGGCCCAATCTTTGTAGATAACGACACTTTGGTTATTCTTTAATGGTACTACCCGAGCTTGTGCAAAAGGGTCAAAACCAAACATCTGGTCGTGCGCGAATTGAGGTTTGGTATCATCCTTCGCAAAGAGGACTGGGAAACCCCGATCAACCCGAGCAACCAGGGGGCTGTGCTGGAACCCTACTCAAACGCCAAGAATAGAGCTCTCGAAGGGGTAGACATAAAGGGCCGTCATGATTCTGATTTAGAGGATGAGTCCGAATCGGATAAACTTGCCGAATCCGATGACTCTATCTTCTCACGAAAGTGTTTAAACTCCGATACGAATGCGCCTGACAGCGAATACAACCCAGACACGGACGGAGATTATGAGACGGAGATTATGAGACGGACAGCGAAGAATACGTGAGGGACGACGATGTTCGTTGGGGCATCATTGAGCCTAAAGACCCAGACGAGCCAGATGGCCCTGACAATACCGTGGAGGATGCGTACTGGCACTGATCGGTTAAGGACCGTCGATGGTACCATCAGAACGACGATGGGACTGTACGTTGGTTAGAGACATGACGACGCAGCTAAAGTTGGAACTGCAAAACCAATTTGACTAGCACTGGTTAGGGTTCTTGCTTAGATGTGAAGCAACCTCGCAGCGATGGTCGGCGCCTCTCAGATTCCTTTCGCTTAGAACTCATAAGTAGAGTTTCTTGGTTGACGAATTTAGGTCACTTTGGTGTAGTCAATTGATGTTCTCGTACTGGATACTGCCAGCATAAAGTCGGGTAACGCCTTGACTGAGCTATCCATCTTCCCATGTCTTCACACGCCAGCCTTGACCCTTCTGGCGGTGTTGCCATGTCGATACGTCTTCCACGAACTCGTTCAAGGAGGCCATCCCTTAGAGACTAAAGGCAGCACCTATCCGCAAATGACCCAACGTTGATCGTTGAACCTTGGCATTGAGAAACATCTAGGTGGACTATCATAGCTGGGAAAAGCCTTACAGAAGGGAGCATTAGAGGCTGATCAGAGTGAGAAGTCGAAGCCAAAAGACGATTCTCCCTTCTGGGACATCGCGAGATATGATGCCTTCTGCCGTTGTACCCAGCTTGGAATCGATGTCGCTACGGCAGAATTCTTCGAATTCTCGGATGAGAGTGCAGTATTCCCGGCAGATGAAGCAGCATTTGCGCTTTGAGCTGCCCAAGAGCCTGCAGGCCTCCCATTGGAGGGTACTCCATTGGAGCCTCTTTCCTCTGCATCGACAAAGCGTAGCTTTGGATACCCGGTAAGGTGAATCGAGGGGTCAAATAACATCGGCACAAGGGGCCTGAGCTCGCCTGGTACAGCACGGCCTGTTATGTATACAAGGCTTCTTTCATCCATAGCCCAGTCAACCGAATCGAATTCGCCGGGGGGCCTTAAGATGTCCTTTAGTCGCGCCATCACGGGACCGTCTGATGCAACGTGATCGGGTGGCCACAACTTGACCCCATGATGCATCAAGCACGTTTCTTGGCTGTCTGTCCCTCTGGTACTGCTGTGATAGTCTGTAGCTTTGTCGTCGGCTGCACCAAGAGACGCATCCACATGTGCCTGTGCGTTCCGTATCTTGGGTCGTACGCGGAGTTTGACGACCCCGAGTCGTGCTGGAGATCCAAAAAGGCCTCAGTTGATGCATGATAGGAATGCACCAAGCACTCCTTGGGCGTCATGGCTGTGCCGTCAGTGCCGTTGTCCCCCACGTGCACATCCTCCGGTGGCCGTGATTCAAAGTAGGCCTCTTCCCACTCGTCATCCTCAACGTCGCCATCGTCCTCAATCTCACCTAATGAAGAGTCCTCGTCGGGTCTAATGATATCTGGCAAACGAGACTGAGGCTTCGCAGGCAAAGCGGAGGAAATCAGATGTTTTGAGGCGGGAAATGAATTGCGGCGTCAAGTTGCGGTTGTGGTTTTTGTCTGTCTTGACGACCGTCAACAATCGCCAGGACAGGATAGCCCAATGAGATGAAGCATGTGTATGCGGTATGATGAGACTGGCGAGACCAAACGAAAGGAAGCGACGACAGTTGGATAAAGGAAGCAAATTACGTGTAATGTATTTGTCATATGGAGTATGTAGGTGAGGTCGATTGATTGCCTGGAATAGCATTGACGTCGGAAGAAGGACTGAGGCTTTTCAGGCGTCAGCCTGGCTGAGCATGTTTATATTTGTTATGTCCTTGTATTGGATAGGGAGGCCTGCCACTTCGGAATTGTCTTTGTAAAATTGACATATATCTTGTCTCTGCCTCCGCATATACCGAAAGCGAGTTGAGTGAGCTTGCTAGCAGTGCTCATTGCCCATCTGGTGTCAACCTCAACGAATTCGAGCACGAGATTGTAAGGCCTGACGCGGATAAGGCATTCGTCTCCCACAATCACAAGAGAAGACGGATTGTACTGCGCATTGATGCGAGAAAGAGTCAAATCCAGATGCCTGAGACTGCTAATGATGAGTAGCATACCAAGAATTCTATTCCCGCCGTACATAACGATTATAGCGCTATTGGAGAGTTTATCCTTGGCTACCGGAAGGGCTCATCGGGGTCAGATGAGAATTCCAAGCAAGTCATTACAGGTTTTATTGATAGTTGTGGACGTCTGAGAACCCGCGTTCAATCGATCAATATCGCTGGTGAGCCGTTACCTAGCAGGTACCTCGTACCTTCTGGTCGTCGTGGAAACTGTATCGCCTTTGACGATATTGTGCTCTTAGATGAGTTGAGAAGTTTGAATCAGTTACAGGTCAAAGAACAGGTGAAGGTGAGCTCCAAACTCAACATGAAGCAACCAAAAAACAACACAGAACTGGCGAGAAGTCGAATCCAGTTGCAACAGAAAATAACCCGACCCTTTCCCTCCTGGCTGGAGCCGAACGGCGCAAAGTGAGCGGCTTCACGGCCATCAACACCGCGCTCTCAGATGATGTTTGTCAGGCCCAGCCACCGCGACCATCTCCTCATCAGCAACCCTCGGCACCTCCTGGTGACCCCCTTCTGGGCACCCGCCCCACCTGTATTCTAGTTGGTTCCTGGAAGCTTCCCAGGGAGCCCGATCAAGTGAACCATCGTGCAGTCTACGGCGTACTCGAGCCGAACGACATTTTCCGATTCAAACCCAACCGAGAAACTGGTGATGGTCGTTTTACGGATGAGAACTTCCTTACTGTCGCTGGTGCTCTCTGGATCCCCTACGAAGAGGTGGAATTTGAGGAACATCTTAAACCACTTCAACGCCTCGAAATCAAGGAGTACTGCCGAGTGAGGCAGTTCTAGATCGATCGTGGAGGAACTACTCAGGAGCGCCAGGCAAACGAGGCTCAAACAGTCCGTGAGGCCCAGATCCGTGCAGGCTCAAGTCACAAGAACATGAGCACACCCGTTCAATCGGCAGATCTCGCTATCGCTCCCGAATCCTCAATTGAGATTGGAAAATATACTGGAGGTGGTTATCGCGGTCACGCACTACGTCAAAGCTGTCGTATTGAGGCCATGGAGAGTCGACCACATCGCCAACCAGTCAATCGTAACCAGAGCATAGGCACTCTGAAACGGACCGCCACACTGACAAGACGAGAAGTTGCTCGCGCTGAAGCTGTGCAAGTGGGCACAGACAAGCATGCTGCTCACCGCGAACACGCTGTCCATGCGGCGGCTGCGGCAACCACGGCCGCATTTGCTGCAATTGCTCCCGCAACTCCTGTGACTCGCCGCCACGTACGGTTCCACGAACCTGACGAAATTCGAAACAACGTATACGAGAACCTACGAGTCAAGGCTGGAGCAGAAGATGCCAAGATTTACGGAAGCTTTAAGTATGAACGAAAATCAGCGGGATCGTTCCTGGGTAAATTGGTCTCTCAAGGCACCATTATCAATATCGATGGCGAAGATTTTGTCGAATACAGGGTGCTCACCAAGCCATCTTTCTTTTGTTCCGGGCCCTACGATGCGCTAGTTACAGCGGCGAGCTGAGTGGAAGTTTTTAATATAACCAGACCTACCCTTCTTTCCCCTAACTCATCGCAATACGTGATTCCTTCGCAGATAGGCAATGATACTTCAGGGTTATCATTGTAAGCATCATCCCCAACTTTGTTAAAAGGCAGCAAGGGACAGCAATACGCAGATCACAACTGGTTTCGCTTTGTGTCGGCCATATCGCCCTAGTTGGACGCACGGAAACACCGTAGTTCAAGCGCCCGCATGTGGTGTCTACATAGCCTTGGCATCTTTCCATACATAGCCTAGCAATATAAGAAATAGGTATCGAAATAAACCAATCCTTGGGATCAAATTCTCCAGTTGAAAAAGGGAAGGTTTAGTGAAACAGAATACCCCAGTCAAGATTGGGAGTGTGACGAGGACGTCGTTGGTATCTCGTATCCAGAAGATGAGCTGCAGCTGAGTGCCGCACGACTGGCAAATCTCTCCACTCGGGTTCGTTGTTGGAAGAACGGTGCTTACGGCATCAATTGGTTGCCCGTCGATCCCCAAAGTGGATGCATCATCGAGGCCGGGGGTGAGATCCTACAAGCTGCGTGACCCAGTAAATCAACAGACCGATCACGAAAGTGACGCCTCGACTGGATATTCTGGTGCCCTCCGTCAATTCCGTGCATTTGCTAGCGCAAGATGCGTATTGGCCGAACAATGTGTTGACGCGGGAAGCAATGGTCCCACACGTGCGTCAAGTCTCGAGAGGATGGCAGTCGCGTTCTGCCGAACAGCTGGACATTCCAACGTAGCGAGGGTAGATCTTTCTCATTGTGTACTACCACCTTAGGCCACATTCGTCTCCGTACAAGACACGCACGAGGGCAGAAGAGTACCACGACGACGCCGAACAGGGCTTGTCTCGTCGCCGACGCAACAGCCAACCTCGTAATAGGAAGAAAGATTGAACAGAACACCAAGCTGGCCAAATTAATCGCCTTCTTCAAAAAGATTGTCCTCGTTATTAGACGAGACAGACCCAAGGCGCATCCACGTCTCTTCTCTCCTTTTACTCTCTCTTCTCTTCTCCCTTCTTCGTTCCTTTCCCCTCAATTATACGGGCTTGGCCATCCCACACAGCTATGCTAATGCCGTCTTTCCACTCCCCTTAAACACTAGTCCATATATAGTAGCTACTGTTGTGATAGTCGCGCCGGCATCCTGCTGATGGGTGACAGGCTGATCTGTCGAGAAGAGTGAGGCTTTCTTGGTGGTCCATATGAATAGGGAGGAAGCGTACCATCGGCTTTAGTATTATTTCGGTGTAATAAGCCTTACCTACTTGCCCACGGCCTGGTCGTCGAGCCTGGGAGGAGTCGGCGCAGCCAATGGAGCAAGGATCGCTCTTCCTTCATGTGTAGCATGTGGTTGATCTCGACAAAGTCCTTCCGTCTCCTTATCTTTTCTTCATGCAAGGAGAGCGGACCGAAAGAACACCGGCCTCTGCGGAGGTGCTCAATACTCCTTACCTGTTCTTCTCATTACCGTCATGCAGTGGACTGCGCATTTAGTGGCATTCACCGTACCGAAGGTAAGACGCGATTATTATAGAGGAAAATAAGAAGCCAAGAGCGTTCAAGGCAGCAAGAAAAGAGATTTAATGCGTATTGATCGCGCGAGAGAGTGCTAGTTGCTTAGGATGTGGACGTGAAATTTGACTCGCCCTTCCGAAAAGGCATCATGCCCCCAAGCGAGTGCAAAGTATGGCATTTTCTCTCCCGATATTTTCATACTGGGCTCATATTCCGGCTCAATACTGAAGAATTTGGCCGAGACTGAGGGGATGCTTGGGTCGGTCAATGATGGCGTCGCAGATAATGGGTATTCTGTTGGATCCGGATTAAAGGTGATCACAATGAGCTTGTTAACATTAGGTCTAGCACATAGGGGTTGAAGCAAGCCATGTCCCAATTGATAATTTTACGTGTTGAACCACAAATAGAAGCCCGTGAAAACAGTAACTTACCATAAAAAGATTGCCTCAACGAGTAGTTTATTATATGCTGCCGACCGGCGTGTGTCCCTCCTCTAAAGCATCTCTTTCATCACCAGCAGCTGCCGCCACACCCTCAACAACACCTAACCACAAGCTAAGGCTTGGAGCAAGCTAGAGACTTGAGCCTTAAGCCTAGTCACGTCTATCCATGCGATACCACCATGGCTGCCAGGTTACGTACGATGCGAAATCGGATAAGTCTTTGTTCTCCAAAGGAACTATCAGTTATGCACGATAGAACGAATCTCATATAACGGGATTGGACCAACAGTATCTTATTATTAACGGCTCTGAAAGCCATCACATATGGTGCGTCAACGAGGAGTCAATATTCACCAAACACCACGATAGGCATTTGTGAACTTCTTTATTAGCATCGACAAATATGTATCCCTTTTCTTCCTCTACAACGAAAAACTTAAATTCCACGTGTCCTTTAGCAAGCCAAACCAGCACAAGACAACGAAGCAGTGATTCCTCATTGTAAAAAGCTTCCTGTCCCACTGCCATTTAAAGAAGCCTAATGCTTCGAACCTCGCAAAAAACTAAATGCATTCAGCTAGAAATCTGTGCAACTCCGCCACCTCGTTCTCGCAAATGGCTCAAAAGCATACCATTGAAATAAGAGGTCCGCCTGCACCCCTTAACCACGCGTGTTGAAAAGGCATTTGAGCTCGTTGGCGGACAGGCGTCCAATCTTGGCGCTCGCCGCCTCGTCCAAAGCTGCTTCCACCATATCCTTCTTCCGGTTCTGTAGATCAACAATTCGATCTTCGACCGTATCTTTGGTGAGAATACGATAGACCTTGACTTCGTGCTGCTGGCCAATACGATAGGCTCGATCAACAGCTTGCATCTCGATATATGGGTTCCAAAAGGGATCCAGAATGATCACGCGAGATGCTGCAGTCAAGTTGAGGCCAGCATTCCCAGCCCGAAGGGAGACCAACATTACCTTGACTTTCTTATTTTCTCGGAAGTTGTGGGCGGCTCGATCCCGGTCCGCAGCTGCCATGCTGCCATCATACCGCCCTGGAGACGCCAAATCCTCTCTGCCCATGGCTACCTCAAGGAGATCAAGTAGGAGCGTCCATTGGGAGAAGATGATCGTCTTCTCACCGGTTTCAGAGATTTTCTTCAACAACTCGATACATTCAGTCACCTTCGCAGCCGGCATCCATGTCTTGCGTAGGTATTTCATGTACCTATCATAGGTGCGGCGGTTCTTGTAGGCTTCCTTGCGAAGTATCTTCAACATCGAAGGCTTGATGTCAGCAACCTTCTTCTTTCCCTTCTTCTTCTTCTTGGACTGCTCAAACTTCTTTAGCTCGTTCTCTTCATCATAGCCATCATCGACGACAAAACCCTTGAGATTGCCCTTCTTATTGACTTCGTCATCGGATATGATGTCTTCGGAATTCGAATCGTCATCGTCATCGTCCGACATTTCCCCATCAAGATCATATGCTTCAAGCTTATCGGGCATGTAAACCTTCTTGAAGGCTTCGTACGAGAAACACTTGGCTGGATCGAACGCTCCACGACAGACAGGACACTTAGCCTTGTTGTCTTCCTTCCCCTCTTGGATGTTGGAGGCTGCCGCACTTTCGGCGATACGGCAAAGGCACTCGCTGCAGCTATCATGTCCGCAGGGAATGAAGAACGTAGGGCTCATCACAGCATCGTAACAGATAGGGCAGTCAAAGTCGTCACTGCTCTTGATTCTCTCCACAACCGCTGCTTCGAGAGATTTGACCGCATTCCTCATTTCTTCGTCGGTCATGGGGCTCGCTGTGTCTTCGACATCCAAATTGAGATGTGGGTGGCAGCAGGCCTGTCGTAATCGCAGGAGAAGAGCCAGGATGCTAGAGTAGTTCTTGCCGATGCTCCCCTCCCGAAGGTACTTGCTAAAAAGAACTTGCGACTTCTTCTCCAGCTGGCTGTAGAAGTCACGCTCATCTGAAGACAGTTCGGCATAGATAACCTCCTCTGTCTTTTCCGGGAGCTTCAAAATAGGTTTACCATCGAGTTTCGAGTTCTTCTTTCGTCGGAGCATGACTGCTTTAAGTAGAGCTCGAAGTCTGTTCATGGCCACGCTCTTAGGATCTCCGTTCCGACCAAACAAAACACCGAACGCCTGGGATAATAGTTAGAGAAATGCCCGGCGATCATGGACTTAACGAACCTGGCGAAACTCGTCCCATTTGCAATAGGGCTTGATCTGAAGGAAGTTGAGTAAGGAATAAAGCTCTCCAACCCCATTCATCATTGGAGTGCCCGTAAGACACCATCTGTACTTTGCCTTCAACCTACTGCAGGCCTTGGCTGTCTGTGTGTCCTTATTCTTGATGCATTGCGCCTCATCCAAAATCACGCGATAGAAGTTAGCCTTCTTCGGGTGCAAAAGGGGACACTTTTCGTCGAGTTTCTTGTCATTCATGTCAATGTTACGGTCAGCATTCTCTTGAAGATATTTGTCCAATCGCTTGAGCTCCGACGCAATGGTGCCGTAGGTTGTCAAGACAACATCGTGCTTGAGCAGTTCTTCTATAGTCGACTTCTTGTTGTGATGGATCAAGACAGATAATCGATGAGTAGTCTTAGTCTTCGTCAAGATCTCTTCCTGCCACTGCTTCATGAGGGCTACTGGAGCAACAATTAAATTTGTCTTTCGAATTGTTAGCGTCGGTCATCAAGACTGCCTTGTCTGAACTGACCTTTGGTCGGGTTGTTGCCGGATGTGCCAACATAAGGGCCAGAGTAGAGATGGTTTTCCCTAATCCCATA
>JALNIO010002214.1:0-27823 GCA_023509875.1 Rugonectria rugulosa | reverse complement strand
GCGTCTCGATTTCGTTCGGGAATGTCCATATCTGGTCGGATATTCTGAAGGAGATCATCCAGCTCTTTTTCGCTCATCCTAGGGTCGTGAAACGCGTCCCGGAGGAAATCAGTCAGTCGTTCAGGCAAAGCATGCCCATGTTGGTCCATTCCAAGGCCGTAGTCGAAACCGCTCGTCCTACTGATTATTTCTCCTAGGCTAGAGAACCCCCCTGCCGCCTGTGGACGTATCACTTCAGATCTGTTGCCCCAGATGTTGCTCGGTCCTCCAGCCGTCAACGCTCTAGCCGCAGGACTAAATTCGTAGTTCTGATCCATTCCGGGATATGCGTTTTGGTTCGGCTGCCCAGCTGAGTGCATGTTCTGATGGACATGAAGATCCCATGACGGGGAAAATGCGCCCGGCATTTGTGGTGCGGCTGCCTCTGCAACATCACTGGGGGGGCCACCGAAGTTATCGAAATCCGGGAAGTCCGATACTTCTGAGTGGTCCAAGTCATTTGGGCCAGGCGGTTGACTGCTCATCAATCGATCAAAAGCAGTAGGTTGAGTCGGGGTGATAGCGCTGGAGGGGCCAGATAATGGTGAGTTCTGACTGGAGAGCGTCTCAGCATAGTGCCTGTCTGCTCTCTCCTGCTCACGCCGCTGCTCAGCTTTGATCTGCTCAGAGATGTAGTGCGAGCTCAAATCTTGGCCATCGTCCCTATTAATTGGCCATCAGCAAACTTCTAAAAAGAATCGCTCATTCATGGGATACATACCCAGTAAGGTCTATGATGTCGCCATTATATTCAAGATTTCCCGGAGATGAAAACGGGCCCGGATCATGAACAGGAGTTGTGCGCCGGGACTTGCTAGATCCGACTGGGGCAAACAGACTGGTTGATCCAAACTCTCTTTTCCGGCTGGGGGCAGTTCGCAGGACGAGTTCTGGGTCAAAAGGATCATTGTTTCTGGTGGGAGTGGAAAATACAATAGGATCATCCTGTTGGTGGTAGTCTGGGAAGGGGTTAGATGAAGGCATTGTAGCTTGCGCTAGGGAGAGTAGATAGCCATATTCAATGGGAAACGAAAAATCAGGAAAGCCCTCCATTTTATAGGTGGTATGAGGACGTCTGTGATAGGAACAAGGTGGCCTGGGCGCTGTAAGATGCAAAGCAGCAAACGAGCTGATACGAGGGAAAGGCACAGCAAACGCAAGGCAGGTACTTGCGGCCAAATCTGTGATTCAAACACCACCGACGCTGGCAGGGATCCCTCACGGCTGTCTACAGCTTCATCCAGCAGATGAAAGAAAGACGGGATAAGGAGTATTTAAGAAAAGGACAAGTTAGGGGAAGGATTTAGGTTCATAATGCACAAGACCATAATGCGCAGGAAACCAACAGGAAATCCAGGCACGTACCAGTTGACGGCCCAACTTTAGACTAACCTGCGGCTGAGACAGCGGTATGCGTGAGGGTTTTAATGGGGGTGTGATTAGTTAATTATGTCCATCCACGCCGTTGTGCTGCCTGCGCGGCCAAGAAACAATAGGACACAAGGAGCCCTGCCAGCGTTATTTGCACGAATGAGTTACTCAAGACGCTCGTAGGCTTCTGTTGAGCGCCCTCAGAAGTGTCGCCTCAGACTCACTTTTTGGGCGCCCATGTCCTCTATCGATGCCTAGAATCAGCATGCCAGCCACAGCGATTGATCCCTTTGGGTCGCGGGGAGCTGGCGGGAACATATTCATAAGGATGGGTAGACGGTGGTCAAGGCCGAAACGAGGACTAAGGAGGGTGGGGAAGCTAGACGTGGCTCTGGTGTGGTGGGTGAAGAATTCTCATCACCGCATGACAAGTGCTTCTCTGTAACAGACGCTACGAGTGCTAATGTGCCGCACCACGCCGATCTGTAAGGTGGCCGCCAGTGCTCGAGTACCTAGTGTAGATATGTGAACCTCGTACTTCGGTGCGGGGTGGGATCGGGGCGGGTGATGTGGAAAGGCAGCGGCGGGGCAAAAGCTCACGGTCCAATGTATATACGAGAAAGCCCTCATCCATTCAGCGCTGTAAGGGGAACGAAGTAGGGGATGCTTTGCTAAATTGCCAAGATATTTAGAGCACTCTGCTATGACTACAGAGCTATTTTTCGCACCCTAATCGCGGGGTGGTAGATAGCGAGATGCATTGATGCTGTTCT
This sequence comes from Rugonectria rugulosa, assembly GCA_023509875.1. NCBI lineage: Eukaryota > Fungi > Ascomycota > Sordariomycetes > Hypocreales > Nectriaceae > Rugonectria > Rugonectria rugulosa. The sequence continues at coordinate 25,640 of JALNIO010002214.1, read as the reverse complement.
ACCGATGTGATTGCAGCACTACAGAGTACCACCCAACGTGGCAAAATAAAGACTATTTCAGGAAGCCCCAAGGATGATACGGGCGTTAAAAGACCATCCAAGCTTGCGTGGGCCCGGCGTGAACAAGATCGTGGTTGATTTACCCTTCTTTTCATTAACTTTTTGGTGGTAGGAGTTTGTGGAGAAACCATTTGAGGTGCTGCCTGATGCGGGAATCAACTCAGTCAAGATATACTGCAAGCGTCCAAGAACTACTGTGGAGGGCGATGAACAAATTATTATCGTGCGCCTAACATTAGTCTCTTCCTCTGTTTTTTCTTACATATTGTCTCTTAATATTAATCCCCGACAAGAGAAAAATCTAGTCTTGTTGTAGGGTGACAGTAATGTCAAAGGCGACACCAAGGTAAAGCCACCCCTCTCAGTAGTATCGATTTTCTTACTGCGTCTTTCGCTTGACCAGATAGAGAAAGTCATCTACAAGGAGCTTCACGACGGTTGGAAAGTTGAGGTGAACTAGAAGCGTGCGTATAATCACTCAAGGCGTATATGATTACCATAATACACAGGAATAACCCTCATGCGATAACGTTCTCCCACCCGTGTGGTTTTGGTAACCTACTGCTCCCATCTCACTCCCGTATTATTTCAATACCCTTTCACACCGTCACAGTATACCACTGTGTCACATTCTTTGGCTCTCTGAACTTCTGGACATGAGAAGGCTTCACGTCCTTGACGTTCGCTTGGAAATACGATGCTAGACATGTCCTTGTGAGTGCTCGTATTCACAACTTTCTTCACGGCCATCTAACCCTGCATCCATATGATGCTTCCTATAGTTCTTACGACAGGAATAGTTCGTCTTCCGCCTCCGCATATAGCTAGAAACCTTCGAGTTTCACTTCTGGTCTATTCTCAACTTCGTCCTCTTCGAACGCAAGTCTGCCGGTTAGTTCACCCTCTCAACCTCCTAACTATGGCTCTATTGTGGTTGTTGTTGTAGCTGAAATAATGTTAGCGATGATAAAGTCGGCTATGCACATGAAAGAGATGAATCGGCAGTAGGCCTTCACGCCACCTCGTTTACAGTCTGGCCGTTGGCACACGTGTCCAAGGACACAGTTGGCTTTTCGGTAACCGCCTCGTTTTGGGCAAGGGACTCATTGAGAAAGGGTTTCGAGAGCTGGCTTGAGTTCGTCTAGAATCGGGCTATTATCAAATTCGCACTGTTCATTGGAGCAATATCCCGTCAACTGCTTTTGATAGCAGAGCTTTCTTTCTCCGAGGGACGGCCTGACTCGTCTTAGGGTATCCAGAGTTGGTGGAATAATGCACGGGTCCAGTCGTTCTTGCTGCACATTGATAGTAACGCAGTCTTCGGGAATATCGCTGGGGCTAGGTAACGAAGCGATATATTGTTCGTGGTGTAGGGCACTATGTTACTGCTCACGAGAGAGGAAAGGTCGTCCGATCGCCAACCTTGGCTCTTATAAGATGGGAACGAGCCATTACAGTAAAAGTACAACCATGGTTTGGGGTTGGTATGGGTGTATTTGAAGGAGGCGCCATATTTGCATTTTCTAATCATATTAGCTGCTATTCACTGGGGATGTCGCTCCTGGTAGTAGCACGAGGCTTGAAGGAGGCGATGAGACTTTGCTCAAGCTGGTTCAGCCTTTATTTCTCACATTCGCGCCAGGGGGAGTCATCAGTAAAGGCGTGGTGCGGTACACGCCAGGGGAATCCTCGACGTTCGGGCTCAGTTTGTTAAACTCTCGGTGAAAGCGTGCACTCGATGTCCGCACTAGCATGAATCTCTCTACATTACCCCGAGAGGAAGCAAGATTAGATGTGTAGCCTACATCGTGGCAAGCAGCAAAATAAATGTGCTTGCACTGTGCAATGTCGGCCTAAAGTCGCAACAAGGCCTTGAGTTTGAAGTCGGCATTTCCTTTAAGCTCGCCGGTATCAACGAAATCGGTCAGATCAAGGGATCTTCTCTCCGCACCACATAGCTCGTTCTTATAAGAGCACTTGGGCAAGCCCACAGGGTCAGCGTACACGCGAATCATGACCTCGCAACCCTCCAAACCCTTGTGACACAGGCTTATCTTGATGGCATCGCCGAACTGTTTGGCCGCTCTACTCCTTCTTCTCCGGCACTCACGAACTTTCCATCAAAGGCATGGCCATCACCATCAACGATAACAAGGGCAAAGGGGTTCTGCTCCTGCCCACAAGCCATCTACTTGTAGCGTTCCCGTCCCTCTTGTTCCTCCTTATAGTCACTTCTCAAGCGTTTGTAGTCTTGAATCAACGGCGCATATTGTTCGAGACTCTCCTTGTCAGGAACACATCCGTCCAAAGGCGACGTGACTCTGTGTCGAATGATGGGCGTATGATGTCGCGTAGCAGTGATGGAGGGTATAGCAACGAGAAGCGATCGATTGAACTCAAACATGGAATCAGCACACAATGAATAATTTCAATTGAGCGACTGCAATTTCTCTTTGCGTCATTGGATATATCGCGTTTTTACGCCATCTCCCATTCGTGAAAGTGTGTAACCCGCCCAACTCTGCATGCGACGTTCACCATCATTCCGTGTACCGCGCTCTTCTGCACCAAAAAAATCTTTCTGTAATAAAAGTCTAGACTTATTATTATTACTGTTGGCCTGCCGCCTTTATTACAGTGAAATTAGCACTGTACAAGCGTACCCGGGGCTGAGATGGCTTTACCATGAGCATTTAAGGTGTCAGGACTTCGGAGTCTCCGACTTTTCATGTCAACTGAGCCCACTCCGCCGACAGACCTCTCGGCCTCTCTGCCGCCCGCAAGAGTTGGGCGCGGACTGTGTTGGTCGTTTCTTCAACAAGCCAAGGGTCTGTGACTGCGGAAGCTGGAACCTGGCCACGAGGCAACCATGCAACCTGCGGAGCGACACTACCTACTTCACAAGGTTAAGTCGTCACCAATCATGACAGCAGAATATCTTCGACCCCGACGCGCCCGCAAGTCCCCTTCGTACTACCCCGCTCGCGAGGGCGGGACCAGATGCTACTGGCCAGCTGTCGATCTTGGAACCGGACCCTTCCTTGGGAGATTGAGCAGGGTTGTGATTGCTAAGCGCAAGCGATCGGATTGAATCCCGGTTCCAGAGAATTCAACGAAGTTCATGCCGCTTCCTTGACTAAAGTCGACGATCAGTGACCTGCGACTACCACAGTATCGAAGCCTCTCAAAATACTTGCAACGTTATCCATATTACAGTGGGGCGTCAGTAATTTACCATTACAGGTCCCAGGGATATCAAAGGTTAGTGTGTATACAAGCCCCACGGATAGGCAGGTTGGTACCTCTTCAAGGTAAAGATGAGAAGAGCTACTTTTGATAGAATAACGCGTGAGGTGTGGCATAGCTTAATACACCAGATTTTGCTGTGGGTTGGTGGCAAAATGAAGTCACTAACTAGCCTTTGATATCCCTGGGACCTGTAGAACTTTGCTGAAAACGGCCAAAAATGGACCAACCATGACGTATATACAGTGCGTGGCTAGTGCGAATTTGGATAATCATCCAAAAGGTAGTTAGCTAGAAGTTGCCGGCGGTATGGCTGTTACTGCGTTATTGTTTGAGGAGTACATGCGTTTTACTCGCACTATTTATGCACTATGAGTGCGTCATAGTTGGTCCATTCCTAGCCATCTTCAGCAAAGTTCTGATAATAGATTACTGACGGTGAGCCCGCACCCCATTTTACTGGAAACAGGGCTGTACATCTCCGAAGACTACCTATGTTCAAAGCCTGGCTATGATATGATACTACGAGATCTCAATCCGGCCTTGCCCAGCGCGGCGTGAACGAAAGTCCTCTTCGCTTCCTCAGAAGAAAGACATTGTAGTTATATTTGAACGTCCCGGCCAGCTCATACTGTCGAGATACCTATACGGGGGGCCTTATCCTAAGGGGCGAGTGAACATTAGTTCACGGCAGAGACCAAGTACATCGAGCCATCAGCTTGTCACCTGATGTGAATTACGTTGTAGACGATGCAATGGGTTTCCAAGTTTCCTACTTGCTGGCGGATTTCGTCCGGGGGCGCCCCAACTTCTCAGATGACTGGGGATGGCGGAGGGGCGGATACCACCTCCGGCGCATCGCGTAGTTATGTGCTAGCCATGGGTGTGCCAACCCCATTTACCCGTCATCACTCATGTTTTTGGAGGGGCGGAGACGGCCAGGACGATTGTGTCTTTCCCCACCGTTGGTCCATGGGTATTCGACAACATCCCGTCTTTGGATAAGTCTACTTTCCCATCAAAGAACGAGATGGGCTAACAAGCGGAAATGCGGACTCGTTCAGTAAGTCCAATACAACAGCCCACCCAAGGCTCCAGGATTGAAATCCATGGATCGCAAAACGCTGGATGGAAAGCACCATCATCCGTAGCCGCGTCTTCAATATGTACGGTAACTAGCAAAGGATACGTACCACTTGTAACCCGTATACCTTGGATCATTTGTGACAAAGATGGCCTCATTATGCATGCTTCCACACCGCAAGGAATACTAAGAGTCAATGTCGGCCAAAAAATTAGTCAGAGCCCGATATAAGGAGGGCATCTAGCCCTGCATCAAGCACTTCAGTCAAGCCTAACAAAGGGTTGCATCCACGCATGCACAAGCCTCCTGTTTGTTGGGCCAGGTCATTCCAGTCCTAAACTGATCCCCCGCTTATATGGTACGGGGCTGGAGGATTCCTACCCCTGAGACTCACGAGATCTAACTGGATTTTTTTACATGGGTAAATATGCAGCTTTCGACCAACGCCTGACCACCAGGGATCGGTGTACTTTAGATCCACAGGTAGGGCAAATCCAAGCGGCTGAAGTTCGACTAGGGCGACCTTATCCACCTGGCCGTGTCGCCATGGTCGGCGCTTAGGATTCCAACTAAAAGCCACACAAGCGTGACAAAACAACACGAGAGCCAGTATGAAAAGTTTGTCGATTTATAACGGTGGCTGGCTCATCTTAGCTGAGTCTGTTATAGCTTTAATAAGGCAAGAAGTTGACTCACAAGCTGTGCAGGGTTCAGAAGTATCCGAGCTCCTGTTTGTGAGAGCGACCTTGCCATCAGTGAGCAGTCTGGGAACAAGATGAACGAAATAACGCATCCTCCTACGGTGTGCATTAGCTCGGTAGTCTCACCACTGCAATAGGGCGAGCCGAAACAAAAGGGCGGCGGAAACGATTCCGAAAGATTGTGCCAGCAACGTGCATTAGCCAGAACGGCGAGGTGAATAAGAGTACAATAGAAAAGAAAATTCTTCTCTGTTGCTCCAGTGTGACGCGTGCCTATTCCAGAGAGGGGAGTAAGCTTCACCACAGCCTGGTTGCCAACACCGTCGCTCATGAGTCATGATAAGGACGTAGTATGAATCATAGGCTATACCACATATCGTAGCTACGCCGCAGACTCAACTAAAAGCAACCATGATATTGGTGAGGCAACCCATTTGAGCTTCCTGGATAATGCACTTTCAACCAAGAGGCGGCCCCGCATGCCGAAACGGTGGCCTCAATCAGTGAAGAAATCCTATGAAGTGATAGGTCTGTCAGCAAACTGGCATAAAGCTCCACTGGGCCACGCCATGTTTGCCTTATTCTGGGCGAAAGCGATGACGCATCTTTAGCAGCTGTAGGATAGATGCTCTGGTAGCAATCTCAATTCGTAGGCTGGTTGCGGTCGTGAGATAAATACAATTTGTCGGTTGTTTGACGCCTTCTAGGGCACTCATGAAATCAGAGTGGGAGTCGATAAAGGCCGACAATACCGATCGAGCTTGCTGTCTAGGCAGTGGGCTCAGCATCTATTGAAGGTATTATAGCACGCCGCCACAGCCCTAGCACGGCAAGTGTGATGGCGCATCGCCATTAAGCAGCGGCCGGCAAACAGTTTCTTTCTTTCCTGGCTTCACCGATAGTTGAGCCGCATTTTTTTACTTCGTATGGTTTTGGTCGTATATAAATGGGTTTTTCCAGACCAGACATATCCCGCAAGTTCTCTTCAACAGCACCATATTAACCCAGCAAGGGTTGCCCAATCCGTAAGCATGGAGCACATCGGCCATTCGCTAATCGTCAATGATGCACGAAAACGCGTCGAAAATGAAGACCATTTGGTATATCCCACAGGGGAATTAGCGCGACTGATGGAGTTCACCCATGGTTTCAAGCCTACTTTTAGCCTTCTCGTTCAGCCGGTTAAGTTTCTTCCCGATGCAGGCCAGAGGGTCACTTGGACGGAAAGAAATGTCCATAATGAACACATGGGGCCCCAGTATGATATCGAGGGTCATCTGGACAGCCAATTGCGAAAAGATCTTGAACGGTACCTCGACCAGCACTCTGAAAAGTCTATTTTGGAGTGTCTCATCAACAAAGACTTCGATAAGCCAGAACTATACCCAATGTTGAAAATACCCGGCAAAATCATCCGATATATTTAAAACGAAACAATTCATTCCGTTGCCCACATGTTTGTTGCATATCGGATAGCAACAAGGACAGTCTTCACACCTCACGAGGTTGCGCCAAGATGTATCTAACTGAAGATTCACCACGCTCTCCTACAGATCTATGACGATTTATACCGGGAGACTCTACAGCAGTTTATTACAAAGAATCCCAACAACTCTAAGGCATCTGGGCTGTGGTTAGCGTTGTTTTTATTGCTTATCAATTTAGAGGATATTACGTTCGATTGTTAATATCGATATTTAGAATTGGGACAGTCCAGTGCCATGGCTACCTTATGCATAATAAGATATCTGGGAAGTATTGGTTTCACCGAACACAATCTTAATATAGATGACAAGCTTAGTCAGGCAGTATACCAAATACCCGACTTCGCTCAACGGAACGGTGTGTCATACAGTCGCTCACGAGCAAGTGCACTAAATAATACCTTGTGCTAGGGAATTTCTTTGATGGGAATGGTCTCAAGTCTTTTGACGAGAATGACCTGGAATCTCTGGTGGGAATACACAGCGGCGATCTCCTCAAAGAGAGCTCACAATACGTATTTCGAGATCCAAATACCAAGAGCTCCATTTGGAAGAAATCTGTGCTTTCGGCCTGTCGCGCTATGTCGAGCCTAGTATTGCGATTAATTTATTTGCCAACCAAGGTGAAGAGTGTAGAAAGAGGTGGACAGTGTACATATTGGATGAAATCCGAATTGATTGTGTTTTTATCTACTTGGAAGACTACCCTTACGTCATAGGGTTAATTAAAGTAAAATAACAATCGTAGACCTATAATAATCGTTCCCGTGTAGGTCTTTTCGTACGACAGTGGCAACAAGGAAACGAAAAGAAATGTCGATTCGTACACTATGAGCTTTCTTGAGGGGCATAACACTGATATTATGCATCCGTGTGTGCCTGCTCTTGCCTCTCTCCAGCCCCCTCCCTCCCAACTCTACCTTGGAGCCTCGACAATAAAGTTGTCGGGGCGGGCTTTGCAGATAGCGCTGAGAGGGATCGGCTGAGGCCCTCCTCCGGGGGGGGTTGAGCAAGTAGATCCAGCCACTTTGATCGTATACTCAGACAGCTCCCTGTCTTCAGAGGAAGCAGCCAGCCATGACTTCGCCATTTGCCAGAACGACGTCTCCATCTGCAACGGTTCGAGCCGTCTTAGATTTTGCTACTGAAGCCACAGGAGTACTAGAGGGCCTCAAGGCCATTCTGAGCCTCTTAGAATCAGCGACGTCGTTTACACATTGGGTTCCAGTCCCATAAAAGGAATTACGTATGCCACGGAATTTACATATGGGTGCTCGTATCATCGGAAGGCTCTCACCTTCCAAACCGATGAAACGGCGGTATTTAACTCATGCCTACCCCCCGTAGTCGGATGAGGGTAAAGTAGTCAGGGGAACATACGAGATGGTTTGCGGTGTGTGCAAAACCACGACTAGACGAGGTCCGATTGCCGTAGGAAAGGTTATTTTCTCATCCGAATTTTGGTGCGAAGCAACAAATAAATGGGTGGCTACCCTGTGCTGTGCGAGGCTTGCAATTGAACCTGCTAGAGATGACACCAAATTGAAAAACCAATCCGAACCATATTTAGAAATGCCATACACTCAAAACTCGGCGAATGCTTCACACCACGTTTCTCGTTCATTGGGGCCATACCTGTGGATCCTTGGCCTCAGCCCGCTTTAGTATGCCTTCTTAGTAACTAGCTGGATCCCTCGTTCCGTTCGCAAGATACATGCCATGATTCGCTAGGAGGCCTGTACAAAGAGTCAGATAGGGCAGCCTCTCATGTTTTCATTGAATTTTCAAGCCACCAAATAGTCCAGCCATTCATCGTGGACTTCAAGAAGCCCAAGTTTGGGCCCGAACTGCCACTTAATTATTACAAGACGCTCGAACGACCAGAGTATGGCACCTACAACCCATTCCCTGCACTGCCGCTTATTCCACCACCAGGCACTTCAGCCAACGAATCCAACAACCTAGCTAGTATGTACTCAATTATAGTGCCTTAAGCAGCCCAGAGCAATCGCTGATGATCCTCTAGAACGTTAGGGACGCGCTCTTACTTCCCTTGCGTTGGACGAATACATGGAGTTAGAGCCTCGGCGATATAGCCGCTTGACCAAACCTCTTGTCCATACTCTCTTCAATCACGCAAATGGAGACCTTACCCCTGGAACCGTCATTCTTATTATAGGGAGACTTGGCTCAGCTTCCTGGTCGATGGTACGCGTACAAGCTTCGCTGGCCGTGATATTGATAGTTTTCCATCAGGATCCTAGCCTTGAATGGATCGACGAAGAAGCAGACCACGACTACTAAGAAGATGGTCGGGATCTATACGGAGAATAGCCCGAGAATTTGGTCTATTTTGCGTAACTATGGCCAGCTAGCAATACCTTGAACACAGCAAAGTGTATATCAACTCAGTGGGCGTGTTTGGTCTAATGATAGTTAGATGCCGAATGGATGGCACTAATACATGGTGCGGATTGGGTCGGAATATATGAAAGTGTCACTTGCAATAGGGAAAAAAAAAAGTAGCTCTTTGTTTGCATTGTTGCAAGCGACTTACAACCCTTCTCCCGTTGGTCTAGTCAAGTGGACTTGCCGTTGACCTACTCCTCCTTGCTACGGTGACACAGACTGTACCAGCGCCCCCAGGGCTTAGGTGGATTTGCCATGGGCGTGTAGGGTGTGAGGATCTTGGAGTCTCTAAATTTCTACGCCAGCCGAGTGTTCACTCCAATGACAGGTCTCTCGGCTCCTTCCGCCCAGCAAGAACTAGGTCGCGCACTACGCTAGCCATTTTCCCAACAAGCTGAGGCTCTGTGACCGCTGGGGTTGAATCCTGGCCACGAGGCAGCCATGCAACCTGACACGTCCACTTTGCCACCGGATTTCCAAGCCGACACTACTTTACAGTAGATTCACTGGTTCACTAACCACGACGGTAGACACGTTCGACTGGTGGCACCACCCATGTTGGTGCTCTTGCAGTGGGCTCTACATGAGCCCAACGCGACTACTGCGGGCACGTTTCGTGTACCGAAATCGTTAGCCCTTATGCTGGCAAACACTACTCCCATTTGGGCACGCAATCTTCATCCCTTTGGGTGTGCTGAGGCACGTCGGATGTACCGTACCCACAACAGTTTGTTTGTTAGGTAGAGACACCAACGAAGTCTAATATGCCTGGATGTATATATATTCGCCACCGTAAATTGAAGTACTGATCTGTACTAAATAGCATCGCCGGTACCTGCGCTATCGGCAAGATTAGGTGTAATTCTAAGTACCTCTTAGATAACTGCATCTAATTGGCTCTGGCCCCTACGCAGTACATCCGACGTGCCTCAGCACACCCAAAGGGATACAGTGTGACCCTGCTCGGGAGCACGAGCAGATGGTACTACTGGCCAACTGTCGACCTGGGGGCCGGACGCCTTATTCTCCAGTAGTCACAGGGTCTGTGTTGCCAAAGTTATGCAACCATGAAGCGCAGCGTTTGAAAAAACTTCTGGAGCCCGCACTGGCTGGGATAGGGGCATATAAGTGGGCCTCATTAGATACGATCGACATAGCGGTAGGGAGACATCAGCTGTGATCCGTGTACTTTGTATGGCTCCTTCGCGCCTTGGCGGTCGAGTCGAGCCCCATCTTTGTTGATTGACAGGTGTCCTTGATGGCTAGCGCATGCAGCGCGGGCCAACGGAATTCAATTTGGCCGAAACCAACCCCACGCCCAGTCCAGTTTGTAAGTGGCCGGCGCAGGGAGCGATTTCATAGTCCCCTACGGCTCCATTCCGTCGCGAGCTGCAACCGCCAGCCACCAGCCCATATCCCCTGTGAAAATTTTGAACTTCGAGCCGCCATTAGCTCATGCAGCTCCAAGGAGAGCAGAGAACGCTGGTGTTGGCCTTTGGGTACTGCGCTGCAAAGTCACTTTCCGTCATGGCTCAAGTGTGAGCTAGGAGACGGGTTGTGGAGACCGAGTGGCGGTTGCTAAGTTGCTCCCCTGCTCTGCTCACCGAAACTAGCGAGAAGAGCCATCGATGCGAAGCATCCCGCATAGTGAAACTGACGTATGGATCTTCGCTCAATGGAAAGGGGAGTGAAAGAATATTGAAAGGTTATCCTTTCGTGAGCGGCTGACAATCTCCTTAGTATTCTGTAGTTTCAGACTTGCCATCTTTTTCTTTTGGGTAGAGAGTTTCGATCATAAAGGCACTTCAAAGATGGTGAACGAAAAATAAGTCCACAGTCGGGTTGTACGACTGCGCATTGTCTTGTGATCGTGCAGCATACCGAGAATATACGGGATAGCCATGTTTGATTCAAACAAAGCACCCACAACTGAGAACTGTCGGAACCTTTCCACACCTTTGCTTCTCACAAGATGTCCAGAAAAAGGCGCATTGATTCCACTTTCAGTTTCCAGACCAAGATCTGCATATTCCTGCATCCTTTCCTCCAAGATCTTCCCTTCTCGGGCCCAGATTCCGGCTCTCACGAATTTAAAATTGCAGTGTTCCTTGCGATTGAATACACGGTGTCTCCAAGGGGGAGAAGACGGTCTACGGGCGTAATGGCCGGGCCGTCTAGCAATGCAATGAGGCGGTGCATACGAAAGACACATTAGTCCTGTAGCAGCCAGTTCCTATGCACTAGTGACGGCCCAGACGGTGGAGAGAATAGCGTAGTACGTGCACAGCTGTGTGAGAAGTGTAATTCTCACTCGCCCAAAGCCTTAACGGAGTTCTACCTTTACCGCATATCTCCTCTGCCTCACCTCTTTTTTTGTCTTCTCAGACTCTCACACGCCCAAGCACCAGCATACTCACATCTACTCTGGACCTACTCCTTTTCTCTTCTCTCAGCACGTCTGAGGAAAAAAAAGAAAGAAAAAAAAAAGAGTCCAAGACCCCTGGTCCTGGTCAGACTTATCTTCCACCTACCGCCACCTCCCCCAACCAGCTATAGAACGGCTCTCCTCTTCCTCAAACTCACTTTTCTCTACAACCTCTCGCATCAGCCATGCAGCCTCTCTACGGCAGCCACCCGCACTCATCGCGGACTCCAGGCACTTCCAACACGCCTGGCTCGACGCAAAACCTACATAGCTACCAGCAGACTTCGCAACCCGGTCTCTACTCGATGCCTCAACAGAGTCAATATCCTTCCCCCGAGGCTTATGGCACCTCGACCGCGACGATGCCGCAGGCGACCATAGCGACATCGCACCCACAGCCCATCGCTTCCGCTCCTGTCGGCGGACGTGGTCCTCCTGTGTTGCGCCCCATGCCTCCAGGCGGCATCATGTCCCAGCCTGGTGTCACTTCACCCTACGTACCCGGTGCCATGATGCAGCCCAACTCGGTTATGCCTGAGAGCGACCCGCCGACTCACGTCGTGGGTTCCCAAGGTCGACGCGGTATCTTGCCCAGCGCTCCTGGACGACCTGCTGCTCCCGCTGCTGGAACTGGCGCAAAGAACACGGTGATTCCTGTGAAGGATGCCGATGGCAAGTTCCCTTGCCCTCATTGCACCAAGACTTATCTTCACGCAAAGCATCTCAAGCGCCATCTCCTCCGACGTAAGTGCGATACCTGGATACCGACATTATTCGACGTGCTGATGTGAACTCTGCAGACACTGGTGACCGACCATACATGTGTGTGCTGTGCCGCGATACGTTTTCTCGAAGTGACATTTTGAAGCGCCACTTCCAAAAGTGCTCCATCCGACGTGGAAACCCCACAGGAGCTAGCCATTTGTCCCACCCGCAAGCTCACGTTAAGAAGAATGCTCAGGCTCAGAAGGCAGCTGGTCTCGCTCATGACGGTGATTTGAACCACCTCGACGGGCTCAACAACATGCCCGGCGACAACATGGTTCACTCCTTTGGCATGGTTCCCGTCCAGAACGGCATGAACAACATGGGTGGTGACCAGAACCAGCTGTTGCGATCCAACTCCATGGGACGTCTTGACAGCGGTAACATCGGTGACAGCATAGGCCCGGTCATGGACAACCAGCAACCTTACAGCGAGGTTCAGAACATTCACAAGGAGCAAATGCCCGGCTACAGCATGCCCCAGGGTCAGAATGGAATGTCCATGTATAACGGCTCTCAAACAAGCCAACGACCTGGCCTTGATCGGTGTCAGATGTCCCAGGCTGGTACGCATCAAACCTGTGTCAACACCTTTTTCAATCCTAATCTTGAGCAGACACAGATCAGAACCAAAACCGAACCTGATGCCCGGTCCGGAACAATAGGCGCCAGCGCCAGCGACCCCTGTTCGAATTGGGGGATACCATCTCATCTTCAAAATCCATACAGTCGAATTTCAGATCAGATCCTCAACTTCTTTTACCCGCCTGATCAGGTGATTGACCCTCAAAACATAGGGATGAACCTTTATTTCTCACCCATCAACATCAAAGACTTTCTGGACAAATACACCCACTTCAATATTCACGTCCCTATCCTTCACGCCGCTACTTTCAAGATCATCGGGGCGTACATCGGCTTACTCGCAGGCATGTGCTGCATTGGTGCTTGCTATTCTGACCTTGTTACACCAGCCAATGTCCGCGAAATGATGGACTTTTGGCAAGTCGCGCTTGAGCGGGACTCCAGACTTATGGCTGGTGTTGAACTGCAAGACCCACGACCGAGGAACGCGTCTCAGACTGAAATTGAAGAGCTCCAGGCCGTGATGTTGCTATGCGTACTTTTGGTATGGAACGGAACCCCGCAGCAGCGCGACCGGGCTCGTGGTATTCACCCTCTCGTTGTATCCACCGCGCGCAAGTTCAATCTTCTCATGTTATCAAATGATCCCGCCCTCGTATCGCCCTTGCATCAAGAACATGACTTGACCAATCTCAATTCGCAAGGTTTCAACTGGCAGACTTGGGTTGATCAAGAGAGGCGGAATCGCTTGCTTTTCGGCATCTTCCTCTGCGACGCAGCAATGGGACTGTATTTCAACATGCCTCCGCTTATGGACGCTTTAGAAATACAGTTACCATTGCCAGCTGATGATGCGGCGTGGGATGCTGACACGGCAGAGGTTTGTGCTTCCGCCCTTGGATTGAACGGTAGCGGTCCCGCGCAAAAGACGAATCCGCTCGGCACACGACGTATGAAGCAACCAAAAATAAACTCGGCACTCAGGGCTTTGCTTCATAGTTCGTATAATGTACAGCCTAGAAGCACAGATTTGTATGGCAAGTTCATCTTGATACATGCAATTTTGGTCGTGCTTAGGCGTTCTCAAATTGGAGGGAATACTGCATCCAACCACGGGATACCGTCTCTTAGTGATCGGATGAAACCTGCCGACAAGGATTCTTCTAGTAACGGGGACCACGGGAACACAACTCAACCTAGCCATCAGACTCTTAACCGGGCCCTCGACAAGTTCAAGACTAACTGGGACCTGGACATGTCCTCACAATTTCCTCCAAGTACACCTCCATCTAGCAATCCCCGACGATACGGAATCTTGAGGGATAGTATTCATTTTTATTGGTTGGCTAAGTACATGTTGCAATATACTCGCCTTGAGGAATTGCGAAAGGCATCCGATTCACGGTGTATGCAAGTGATGCGGCTCTTGAAGTCTATTCGAACGTGGGTCATGTCAGGCGGGGCATCACGGGGGGAAGAATTAGGATTGGTTGGAGAGATGGATGATCAATACGGGGCAATGGATCTGACTTTGGAGATGGCACAACTATTTGCACCCCTTCCACGAGTATTGGGGGACGCTGGGAGTGAGTTTGTCAAGACAAAGATCGACGACGAAAAGTAAAAATAGGGAAGGGGATTGCATTTGGAGGCGTTGCATTATGCTTTTCAATTTTTTCCCCTCCCTTTTCATGGCTTAATGGGCTTACGAACTGGACTTTTGGCTGTATATTCATGGTCCGTACTTTTGGTTTCTTGTTGTACATTGCATTGCCATGCGCTACACAAATGGCGTTCTACTAATAGCACGAGACATGCACGTACTAACAGAACGGGACTCTCTTTGCGATGCAGGATATGTACATTTATTCCTCTATTATTCTCATTCTGACTTGCACGGTGCCATTGGAGTAGATTTATCGAGCGCATCGTGAATACCTCCGTTCGAACCGGACTGGTCCAGAAGTGATGGATTCGTCGCGAAATCCCACCCTTGATGTATCTCTAGTTTCTATCGGCATGTGTATAAGTGAAGCTTCTCATTTGGTCGCATAGTCACCTGAACATTGGACATCTCCGTGGTAGGCAAGGCGTCAAGAGGTGGCGGTATCTGTTGCAGCTAGGTCCTGTACTTTGACGCCATAAAGTGGGACCAGCTTAATGCATGCTGCACTTGGTAGCAAACCGCGTATCGCGTTCGCCAGTTCTCAATGAGGCGTGGCCAAGTCTTGTGAGATCTCGGAAACTGTTGGCTAATAAAGATGCACCATATTGATTGTTTGCCGCCTTCATATAGAATATTACAACCGGATAAAAAATACACCTTAATTGACATTGGCACGACTCATACATTACTATCGATACTTCGCTATGTATACTCGCGGGCCTGAGGACGAGGAGCTCTTATTCAGAGAATCTTGTCAGCGAACGGCGCTCCGTAGTACATTAGCCTCTAAATTTCATTTATACCATCGAGGCGTCTTCAGCACCGGAGGGCACGCCACCAGCAGTCTCTGCAGGAATCGCTTCCTCGTGCGTGACCATCCTACATTCGTTGGCGCCCTTGATGGATTTAATTGTTGGAAAATAGTGCGTGTTCTCCTTCATTGTAATGACTTGAGGCACCTTGGTCAGATCAATCGTCGCCAGGCGGACATCTGTAAGATATTAAGGAAGTGATGGCTGATAATAGGACTTATAAGTAGCCCTGATTGCGGCGAGGAATTGTGCTAGGTTAGTTGTGGGGGTGTCATTAAAAGGCTGGATTGTCTGAAATTAGTGATTATATCTGTCAATGTCTCTCAATCGATGCAGCTAAGTCAGTCCAAGTATGCTTCCAGGGGTCGGATGGACTTCGATCCATCCTTCAGGCGAGCTTATCGGGATCTATTGTAGCCTGATATGTGACCACCGCACGGGGTGGATAGAGACATTGAAGAATATTGGCCTAATATCTACTGCTACAGTGAGCTAAGACCAGTGTGTAGTGATACCACTTGAGAAGGTTTACGTTCCTCATAGGCCGTCAACCAAAGAGGCATAATTACTGCCAATTATTAATAAGTCGCCAGGTTTTACTTGTAAGAGACTCGTTTTTTAGCTGGTTAGGTTCACATATGTCTATAGGTAATATATCTATACGAGAATCAGCAATATCGGATTTTCATCCTTGGACATGAGTTTGTCTCTATTCGGCTCTCCGGTATATCCGAAGCTAGCTTTGCCTTGGCCTTATACCAGTACAGAAGATCGGCAAGCTGGCTTCGAAGTTGTAACAGGAAGGACTTATCTTAACTTCGCCGGCCAGGGCAACCGTCAAGTCCGGAGCCAATACTTATCAGATGCTCAGGAGTATTGGGCGAGGGATACCCTGTTGAGTTAGCAACAGCATGACCGATAGCTGGTCTGACGTACGATGAACGTACCCAGCCTCCTGAGTCATTGAGGGCTGTCAAGATTCCAAATCGGAGAATGAAGACATCAGACTTTGCAAACTTCTCCGATTTGAACTCATTTTTTCACAAATGCCCTCGGACTCCGATACGAATGTGTCTGACGGCGTGCACACTGAAGCAGCCATCATTCTCTAGCTAGTAGCAATCTTCTGGTGTGGGATGCAGTGATGGCCGCGAGGAAATGGAGAGTAAAAATTTGGAGATGACGGCTGGGCATGCACTCGAAGCCAATGATGTCTCGACTCCTCGTGCTAAATCAGACAATCGAATGGCCAGCGAACGCAACCAAAACATGGATGGAGATTATGACATGGACAGCGAAGAAGATGTGAGAGATTACGATATCAGTTGGGGCGTCATTGAGCCCGAAGACCCAGACTCACCAGATGGTCCCGATAATACGGTGGAGGGCGCGTACTGGCACTGGTCGGTCAAAGACCGTCGATAGTACCATCAGGACGACGATAAGACCATGCATTAGTTTCCTGAAAATCCCATCAAAAAATAACCACGATGCAGCCAAAGTTAGCACTGCAAACCTGCTTTGACCAGCATTGCTTAGAGCTCTTCTCCATCAGACGCGAAGCATCCCTGCTGTGAAGGTGGGCGCTTCTCAGATTCCTTTTGCTTGGACAATATTCACAAGTAGGATTGCTTGGATGGCAACTCTAGGTCACTGGGCGAATGTGCCACGCTTACATACCAGACTACCATCAGAACAAGCACGGCGTGGGCCCATCTGTGCAGGGAGGCGTTGGGAACGATGGCCATGGGCAGAAGCAGGGATCCCACAGCCGTCAGGCCAAGGCAGAGACTGTGAGGAACGGGCACCAGCCACAGGAGGAGCGACAGGACGGAGCTGTCCCCCGGGGAAACCTCGGCGCCACGCAGGCCCATGCCGTGCTGGATCATCCTGGCGATGAGACCGACCATGGAGGTGCTCACGACGAAGGACGCCGCCGTGACGGCATCGCTCCGTCGCCGGATGTCTCACCGTGTGACATAGCGGGCGACTACCGCCAAAAGGCTTAGAGCAGTCGTGGAGCCCGCAACGGCGGCGACCTGGCTCTGTCGCGGGATCATGCTCAGAGGGAAGTGCGCTGCAGTGCTACGATGCACCAAGCGGGCATAGGGGAAGGGAAGAGGAGGGCAAGAAAGACGAGAAGGGGAAGCGACGAGCTCTTATACATGCAGCTCGAGCCACCTGCGCACAACCTCGAGCCGACTCGACCTAGCCAGCAGTACGGCAAGCACGTACTTCGCCAGGACCGTTGCCTGGGTGTATGCTATCGATGTCTTCCCTTTTCGTCTTCACGTCTTCACTTGGCAAAACCCGCAAGCTGGCACTTCAAAGACGATTTGTCACCCAGGCCCATCAAATATCTTTCAGTGGCCCTATTCAGAACGTCTAGGGCGCGAAGACGCAGTTCCGACTGATCTCAGAACAAGTGCCATTGCACCTGGAGCACGATCCTGCAAAACAGCGTCGTGTAGGCAGTGGGCGTCTTTTCCCATCCAACACCAGTTTATCTCTACCTATCTCAGCCCGTCTTACTGTCCCTGTCTATCTAGATCTACAGGAACTATCGTGTACCTTTCAACTGCCCATTTTCCACCCCCGCCTCCGATGCCGGCTGTCCCCCTCCACGGCGTTGAACATCGGACAGCGGCGGCTTTAGACTCCTTCGATCCGTGCAGGTAAAATGTATGGGATCAAAGGGAGAGCGCGCCGGCACCGTCGCCTCGTTCACATAGGTGTTGTCCAGGTTGACCTGCATGGGGCCTGGAAGGATGCAGCTGATGGCTCCGTTCCTGGCCCAGACGTCGACGTGTATTGATCCTGCGACGTGACCGGAACCGCAGTGCACGGCGACTTCGCTGAACTCGGCGCAGTCTATGGGCTGTCTCACCACGACCATCCCCGCAAAGAACGGCTGGAGGCAAGGGACAGTCCACACGGTGTCGAGGCCGACGTCCCTGGAGACATCCGCAGGCTCGGCCGGGCTTGGCAGGTCGTTGCGAGCACTGCCGCCCGGCTTGCTGGTGGGATCGGAGGTAGCGCATCATATCGTCGGCTTCTGCCCGATGGCTACGCTCCGGCTGCGACCGCCCGTCTCGTACACTTTGGCTTCCGGCTGCGTTACGCCGTTGCGAGCGACAAAAGCTCCCGGCACCTCGTCTGCCGGAGGAGACTGACAGTGCGGTCCCCACTGCCCCCGCCGTCGCCGTCACCGCTGCTAGCTACTGAGACAAAAGAACGATCCTGCACGCCTCCCACGTCTCGGAGCTCCAGGTTCACGCAGCTGAAAAGCAGTACAGTTGCTCCTTCTGCGGAAACCGATTCAAGAACAAGAACGAGGCTGAGCGCCACCAGAATTCTCTGCATGTCCGCCGCCATTCTTGGTCTTGTTTGGCGCTCTCTGGATATGATCCGGCTTTCCACGAGTCTATCCATAGACCTGGAGATGCTGACACATGTGGCTACTGCGGCGAAGACTTTTCCCGTTCAGGCCTTGGCCCTGGTGCAAACGCGCCGATGGATGCTACGAATCAGGATTGGGATGAACGAATCCGACATTTGCAGGAGACTCACAAATTTCAAGAGTGCAATTCTTCGAAGAAATTCTACCGAGTAGATCATTTCCGACCGCATATCAAGCATAGCCATGCGGGTACATGTGGTAAATGGACTAACATGTTGGAGAATGCCTGTATGATGAAAGAAGATCCGACATTTGGGTAAGGAAAGAAGACGGCGAACGCCGGAACTAGCGACATGCAGATACATCATGATGACAGTTGCCAATTATCCAATGGAAGCTTGCTTGGGCTCCGAGAAGCCTGTTGAATCTGAGAATGGTGAGCAGACGAGAAGAGACGTCTAGATCTAGCTAGCAAATTGATATTCAGATGATTCGCATACCCCTCCCCCATGCGCTATATAGATCGATCTGAGTGAGGATGAGAAGCGAGGACCAACAATTGCTGGGAGTCCTGGCTTCTTATGAAAAGGGCCGGTTGTGTTGAGGCGCAACCAGGGGAGGCGAACAAGAGGGAAGGGAAGTCATGTTGGGTGGGTGAATATACGACGACGAACACTTCATATTTGGTCTGCAAATGTTGACATAATATCCGGCTCCTAGAGCGCATGAGAGCAGGGACAACATCATGCACCTGTCCAAGCAAGGTAGGATGATCTAGATCGGATGCCAGCCATGGCTCAACAGTGAACCGATATCACGATACTGTTCGTCCCACCATATGGGGCCAGCCTCCGTTCAGTTCCAGCACGTATGGATGGAATTAGTGATGGAGGAACTAATAGAAGCTTGGGAGGGAGGGATTGAAATACGGAAGGTATCAACTGACTGGATTTATCAAAAAATGGGGGCGAGGTTTCGAGATTTGTTATCTAACTAGAATGTCACTTAAATGCAAAATTAGCAGTCTTGCGATACTTCATCCTGATCCCCATTGTTGCCGATTCAGCTGGTTGCCTGCTGTTGCGTGCGTAGTCCCCCCTGAGAAGGATCAGGTTTGAGATGACTTTGGAGTCCCCTGTTTGACTCAGGATAGGGCTTCTAACTCGAATGAGCCAACGTGCTTTGCCACTCAAAATCATACCAGACCGACGTCCATCTATTTCAAAGCCCGTGTAGATGGACCGCCATCGGGCACCGCGTGTGTAGAAGGAGGGCTGGCTAGGGGCATGCAAGGATCCAATATTCCACCGCGAGGCAACGGCGCTAATCGGGGTTCATGCAATTCGTCATGTTAGTAAGTGGGCAACCACCACCTAACTCAGTGCAATTCTTGACTTTCACAATTCTTCTAGCCTCTGCAATCAAGAGGTTTGCCGTTTTAAGCTTCATTTATATTCCTTGACTTTGACCGGGGCGCTACCTACTAGGAATGAGTGATTCGCCTCAGGGGCAAAGAGGTAATGGCGTGTCTCCGATTTTACCGCTGAATGGTGATTACCACTTGACTTAAGTATTTATATCTTTCTTTCCTCCCCCCTCCATTCTCCTCGTGTATACTGCTTCATCTCCTTGGATTTTCAATGACCTTCACCTGCTCAATCTGCTTCCGGTGTTTCGAATACCCCATTCAGATTCCGTGATTACCTTGATGGGCAGTTCTGCTATCGCATCTTCAAGCCCCGAATCTATTTCCGAATCCGCGACCTGTAATGCTGATCGCATTGCTCTCTTCGATACTTGACTGATTCGCCGACCAGCTTGAAACCCGCTACCATTACCGGCGATATGTCTGATTTAACTACTCCCCAAGGCCAACTTGTAAGCCACGCGAATCCGTATCCTGCAGCTGCGGGTGTCGCAACGCAACCCACGGATACTTGCTACTATAACTCTGTTCCTGCAGGGAGCAATGTGATGTCTTTACCGAGTATAAGGACGGCAGCCTCGATTTTGCAACAACCCGAGCCGCCTTTGGCTGGTCCCCTGGCTATGAGCAGGCCCATGTATCGTGTGCAATCAGGTGTCCCCTCACGGCCCATGTTTACGCTCTCCCGTCGAAACAATCAGGCAGCCAAAATGCTGCCCACATCCAGCCTATGCACTCGAGCCAGCGCAATATTTCGTTCTTTTTCTTGACTGTCCTGAGTCATTTACCTCCTTCGGATGCCAGGCTTCCCTCCCTCTGCAGAACTCCTGCTTCCTATTCACCAAGCCAGTCCTTCGTTCTACCCGGTCCAAGTGCCCTTTCGAGTGCTCGTTCGCCCTCTCTACTAGAAACATCCTCGCCCATCATGGCCTCAGCACTAGAGCGGCTTCCCAATGAAATACAGCGGCTCATTTTCTCCAACCTCGACTACCAGACGCTCATCCTCCTCTCTACTGTGAACCGCTACTTTTACCAAACTGTCAAACCCCAGAAGATGGCTGACCTGGAGGACAAGTTCCAGTTCGTCATGAGGGCGGCAAAGGACTCTCCGCAACACCGCCCCAGCGAGAAGGGGTCGGATCACCAGCCGGGCAACTTTGAATGCTACATCTGCTTCCGCGTGAAGAGACCCGAGCACTTTGACGTCCTGCAGCCCTCGTCCACCTACGTCGATCCCCACGGCCGCGTTGTTTCAGACCGCGAGCCTGGCCGCGGGGACCGGCTCGTTCATCTACGGCGGTTCTGCATCGAGTGCGGAATTGAGACCGGCCTTCACGTACCCTTTGACTCCCTGGTGACGAGGACAGGTCTCGATCTCTGGGTGTGCCGATGCAAGATGGTCTGGCAGAAGCCGTCTTTCCTGAAGTGCCCGGACTGCGGAGACAGCTGTCCACTTCAATCGAAGCGGAAGTGATAAACGTTGAGACAATACCAAAGAACTCACACTGCATCACTCGGGATTCACTCGCTTGGTTTGGATTACTTGTTCTTCTCTTGATGTTTCTTGGAATTGTATAAGATGGAAAGCGTTACGTTTATGGGATAGGTAGGATCAAAGAGTCACGATATCCATCTCCTTAATAGACCGCTACTTGCCTCAATCTGAGCAAATCAACCAAGTGTACCGCCACATAGCATCATGGGTGCCCTCACCGCAACCAATGCGACCCTGAGCCTCCATTACGAGTCCAAGTTCATGTTTGGTTGGAGCCAGCCTCTCCATCTCAACCCGAGAATAACATGTTCAAGTCAAAGGTGAGAATGTATTGAGCATCGCTGCTGCTCAAGACATCTCCGTCATATTGACTCCCTCCGAGAAACCGCGCCTCTGCAAAGAATCCTCGGCCGGGATCACTCATGGGCATCCCCCGACACGTTAGACGTCGAATTTGCATGCGCCTCTGAGTCGGAATCCGGCTTCACGACCGACATGGATCTCTGGAGTGATGGCAAGGACAAGGACCACGATGGGTATGATGTGCTAAATTCCTCATTTCTTCTATATCTAGTGAGATGCGAGATTTGTGCTCTGCCTCACGGTCGTTGGTTTCAACGATTGCCCGTGTGTCCACCGTTTCCCTCGATGACTTTCCTTCAAGCCACTTGAAGTCAACGACGATGAGGCTCGTGAGTCCAAATTCCCCAAAGAATCTCTACTACTACAGAGAGAACCGGCCCTTTTGACGTGGTGCCTAAGAAATGCACTGTTTCAAATAAGGCCATCGAGACCATTAGATCAGCAGCCTTACTGGGCTCTGCGGTAGCCCATGTTTGCCTCGACCGTGCACCCAAGAGGGCACCCTCACCCATTGAACTGAGCTGCTTGATTCTGCCTGAGAGAGCGGCACAAGTCGGTCTCTTATACCCATGTTCAATTTGCTGATATTATAGGCAGAACTCTGCTCACTGATTCTAGTTGTCTTCGTTCATAATGATCGTCCTTGCCTCATTTCTATCTTTATTCTAACTCGCCGCGTGGCATTCTGAGTGGGGGAAGGATTCCGGGACCGCCTCGCCCCTGCGATGTAATTGTGTACATGGGTGTGAGAAATCCCGCTCCGACCATATCGGTGCCATCTGCACTGCATTACCGCCAGGCCCCTCATTACAAGGTCACATCCTTTCCATCTTTGGTCCGTAGGTGTGACGCTCTTTCTCAAGAGTCTTTCTTGGGCAACACACTCCCACCTTCCCCTTTTCCCATTTCTCTTCCTGTCTGAGTTTTGCGTCACGAATTCTCTCATCTCAGACTCTTGCTTTCTTCCTGGAAAGACCGGATCTTCACAAACCTGTTCCATAAGGCCAGAGAAAGGGCAAGCACTCCTTGTGACCCGCGGCGGGCATCTTGACGCATAAAAGAAAAAGGTAATTTTAACGCATCTTCCACCACTTCCCCGACTACCATCCTCCCTTTCTCTTGCATCCTTTCTATCCTTCCCCATTCTCTTCCAAGCCGTCTTATATACATCCGCATTGACCACTATTACCCATCTCTACAGTCCCCCGCCGCTACTTCGAAGTTCTCTGCCCTTCACTCACCCACTACAACCTGCTCGAGGCCAACGCTGACAATAGAAGCCATCAAACACTGTGGAATCTAGAGACTCTTGCTTTTAGACCGGTCGCACCTCTTTTGTTTACCACGCCTGCCATGGACCACCAACTGGCTCCTACGTATCAAGGCTACGTTGAGTCGGCATATGATGCCCTCATCCTCTTCGAAGCTTGTTTGTCTGGGTTGCTTACCCATACCCCCCATGCGTTGTACGACGGGGAGCGCCAAGCCTTAATCAAGAGCGGCAACATCTTCATCTGCGAAGAAGGTGCAAGTGGAATCAAGAAATGGATTGACGGTATTTCATGGAGCTCTGGTGAGGAATTGGGAGATTTCTTAATTTACCGCGAGCTTGATGGGCCATCCAATCAAAACGAGAAGAAGCATGCTCTCGAGAAGGACCAAAAGCCATCGCAGAGTAGCGCCAAGAGTAAAAGCAGCTCTCGCTCAACCGGCAATTGGTCCACCCTGAACCTTGATGGAAACAACGACAAAGAGTCAGACAGTTCTCTTGTTGGGAACTTGGTTGACTCGTATCCCTATAACAAATCATCTCGTCAGCTACTATAACATCGACGACGATGCGAGTGGACAATTATCGAGTCCTTCCGAGGACCCTCAGCTTCGGGGTGTCATTCCCCGACGTGAATTCTTGAAATACAGAGATTTCCATATCACTTATTCTGCTATGGCTCTCGGAGAGATCAAGAATTAACTCTGAATGACACCGTTCCTATCACTGCACCAACAGTGGTCTAGTCTGAAAGTGTCATGTGGTGATCAAGCTAATGTTGCCAGAAGAGTGTTGGCATCTTTCTGATGTAGTTGGATTTATAGATATAATGTTTTTAATCTTACCAAAAGCTCCCTGTCATTTCATCTCATCTATCCATGTTCCCTCGTTCTTTATTGTGATGCTTCGTCTACTCAAAAGGGGCGTCAGCAGTGATTTCCTCCATCGCGAAACCCAGCCCCAGTACTGGTTCACTACGGAATCTCGAACGGCAACAGATATGCAATCCCAATCTTGTACCGACGTCCTCCAACCTTCCACTACGGGGGTCACTTTAGGGACTTCTCTTGCTCCTTCAGTAGATGATGACCCATTTAAAGGCGCTTCATCTCCCAATTAAGTGGTTCTTCTCTCCCTTCCTCACCCTACTAGTTCCATCCTCCCCAATCACTATCGATGCATCATAGCTCTACGTGGCATAGCCCTTAGCGTAGGGCCTTGTCAAGCTGCCGTACTCCCGTTTTCCAGCACTGTCCTGACTGCATTTTCTATCGTCGTTGAACTCAGTGTACAGGACTTTCGGGGCTACGAAATCTCCAAAGCGGCTAATGATTTGCTGCTCTCAACTTGTTCGTTAGCCAAGTTCTTCTGAGAGTCGACGGCTTCTTCTTCTCAGATCGCGCGGGGGATGAGTCTGCAGTCGCCGCTCCAGCTAATACAGACTCTGGCGGAGTCAACTGCTGAACAAGGCCCTAGTTCAGCTTTCATTGATCTAGGGCCTGCGTTTCCCAAGTTTAGTCTCCCTTTCCTATTTTAACCTTGTTTAAATGAACCGCCGTTGGGTGCCGCGTTTGTAGTAAGAAGGCCAGCTAGGGCATGCAGGCATCCAATATTTCAGCGCAAGGCAACGACGCTAATTGGGGTTCGAAGCGGCCTCAAATGACTCAAACGTGCAGGTGTGACTGGCCGTAAGTGGAAATTTATGGTGCAAGGTGCATCTTGCAAACCACTCGGACGACACAGAATTCTTATCACACTGGCTGCGTTGCCTTAAGTTGCCTTGCCAGGGGCAATGCGAACCACACAGAGACAGTCAACACCCTCGGTAGGATAGCGATCGAGATAGAAGCGGTCCACGATGTTCTCCTTCGGTAAGGGATATGACAAAGTCTAGGATTCGAGTGGACATGAACCATAGCACCGCGCTTCAGGGGAGGTCAACGGCTGATCTCAGTTGAACTTTGCTGCTCTGTGAGAAACCCCATCCCGAGTATCCAAAAGCCTTCTTCGTATATTTCCACTAGGCCGAAACGCTCACAAAGGCGGTCCAATTGCTCAATGCAACATTCCACTCAACCCAACCGATGTCTGGTGTGTAGTAGTGCTGCAAATACAGCACAATGCCTTATCTATGACACGCCCTGCCATGTGCTAACTACCCACTACAAGTCGAAGGCACGCACAACACTAATTTTATCGCTTCTAAACATACTTAGTTGCATATCTGTTATGCAACCAGCCTAACACGGGTTCTTTCGGCCTTCCTCCGACCCCTGATCGCGATGGGAATGCAGCCCCCGAGCGGTGTGACGCAACGTTCATGTGCGGAGACAAATTCTCACAATCAGACTGCTGAGAATACAATACAATACAATTTATTACGCCCGGCGGCTTGTTTGGCCGAAAGGGCACTAGTCACCTATGCTTACATACATTACCCAATTTTCAT